>JAADXE010000097.1:0-55378 GCA_023337545.1 Pythium coloratum
ACTGAATCTGCGAAAACAAAGACCAAGCCGACGCCCAAACCCTCCGCAGAGGTCTCTGGAGATGCCGACAAGACGACTCACACGCCACCAACGACGCCGAAGCCGTCGTCTGTGGCGACAGCCCAACCAACGAAGACGATGGCGACGCCCAGCCCAAGCAAGACGCCACACGTTGGTAATCCGCCAACTTCCCAGCCTACGCCAAGTTCCAACAGCTCGTCTACCGCGAATCCAAAGCCTACAAGAGCTCCAAACCCGACGCCCACGAAACAACCAAGCGTGTCAGCGACGCCGAAGCCAAGTTCGACCGTGATCAGGTTGACTGCTGCGCCAACAAAGACACAGAAGGTGGTCCCAACATCATCTCCAGTGACCCAGGCACCCAAGACACCTGCTCCTACTCACACGAATGGAGCTCCTGCCACAGCAGCTCCAGCTCCAAAACCGACAGTGGCTTTGACGCCCAAGCCCATGGCTACGACCAAGAACCCAGTTACCACGCCAGCACCTGCCGTGACAACCAAGGCACCAATTATGGACGCTATTGAGACGATTCTGAACAAGGTGAGCGTACGTCCAACGACCGCAAAGCCCACAACGCCTGCCAATGCGGTCGCAAATACCACCAGCACACCAGTCGCTAAGCCAACGCCTACGGTGCCAGCAACCAACATAACTGCAGCACCAGCGCCGACTCGAAAGACGCCGAAGCCATCCACGAAGACCCCCGAGACGAAGTCCCCGTCGCCAACACCAACAAGGAAGACGCCGACGCTTGTTGATAACTTCATCATCAAGGCCGACAACCAGTCGACCGGCAGCCGCGGCGACAGCGTATCCAGCAGTCAGTCGCCCTCATCAGCACCCATGGAAGCGGACTCTGGTGTACTCGTGATCATGCAAACGGATGAGGAGACCCCGCCTCCAGACAACAAGGCAACGACCATCGTGACCAAGACGAGTCTGATCATCATCGACAACGCGAGCACGACCGAGTTCCACAACTACGGCCGTGGGGCCTCCAAAACGAGAAAGCCAGCAGCCCAGGCAGACAATACGACGGGTGAAACAACGAGCCTCAGTGCCGACGTGATCACGATCGGAGGCCGCAACCGCACACGCATCGTTCCAGGCGCGGATGTCGCGGTCTCCGCCATGACCAAGAACGCCCACGACGTCATGCGGCTCGGCTGCTGCGGCTTCGTCATCGCGTCGATGGTGCTGCTGGTGCTGTACCACACGCTGGCGTTGATCTCACCAGCGTGGCTGCCCAGCCTTCGCCACAGCACGTCAAAGGACGTCTCCTGGCTCACACCAAACACGTGGGAGCTACTCGCGGTCGCTACGTTCTTCCAATATCTCAGCTCGCTCTCCATGCTCGTGCTGCCCTTGGCTCCGTACTATGTGGTAGACTTCACCGATGCGTTGTCGTGGACAAACTTCCAGTTCAGCGCCATGGGAAGCCACGAGCCTGAGCGACGGCTCGACTACGTCATTCTCATGGGCGTGGTCGCGTACGCTGACCGTCTCGGCATCGATGAAGGCAAACTGTTGGCGTACACGACTCGGTGCTTCTTCTTCGTTGTCGGCTTTCTCGTCGTGTGCTTCCTCCTCGCCCTGTCGTCCCAACGCTGGCAGACCAAGAAGCTCGACGCCTCAGTGAAGCCACGCAGTCACGACGCTACGCTGTGCTTTCTCGGCCTCGCAGTAGCCGTGTGGTCGCTGAGCACATTCCCCCTGTGTACCACGTCGTCCCACGAGCTCAGCATGGAGCTCGGCTACACAGTCACTGGCGACATAGCCATCGTGCTGTTCAACATCTTCGTCGTGCTGGTAGGAGGTCTCGCACTCCTCACCCGAATTGTCGGGGCGATCGGCACGAATCGGACAATGGCAGACTACCACTTCGCAGTGTTCGGCACGCTCTACGCCGACCACCGCCTCGAAACACGCTACACGTTCGTCGTCCTCACACTATTCCAGCTCTTCACCGGTGCCGTGGTCGGCGGCATCCAAGACAACCCGACCCAGCTCATTGCGCTGCTCGTACTGCATGGCATCCTACTCTTCGCGCTCGTAGCCGTTCGTCCGTACCGCCAGCGCATGGTGAATGTCTACGTGTGTCTGCTGATGGTGGTGCGCATCGCCAACTTGATCTTTGCGACGGCGTTTACTACCACAAGCACCATCACGACCTCCTCGCGCGGCTTGGTGGCCACCAGCTTCGTGGCCCTCAACTTCATCGTCGTGCTCGCCATTTTCTTCCGCCAGTTTCTCGTGTTTGTGTACGTTTTGCGTCTCTGGTCGAGTCACTCAACCGATCTTCTGACAGCAAATCGACGTGGCAGCCTCCAGAACCACGCCCACGTCGAAATGCGATCCGCGCGGCTCGGTAGTGAGTTCGATCCCACACACCGACACTTCATGACCAACCAGTCAGTGGCCCCGACGCCGTGTGGCTTCGCTGCGTCTGAATATGTGGAATCCCCGGTTCCAAACCTCGCCAACCGCTCGGAGCCACAGCCTTACCGTGCGGATGACAGCAACAAAGGAGCCAGTGGATGAGTTGCTTCCATGGGATGAACATGTAACCGCACGAAGTGTCGACGACTCCTTTTCGTTTTCATTTTTCATAATTAATCGAGGGAAATGCACAGATAAATAGATGACAGACAGACAGACGACCGACGCATACACCCAGTACTATATGGCTCCCAAGCACCACAAGCTACGCTGCTGCTGCAGCTTATAGTGCACAGGGACCAATGTGTCGCCGATCTCCGCCGGCGTCGTCCTCAATGGTATCTTCACAATCCTCTTGCCCCTCACCTTCGTTGCCCTGGTCCTGCTCGTCCTCCTCGTCTTCATCGTCGTCCACGAGAGAACACTCTTCTTCCTCGTCACCTTCGCCCTGCTCGACCCACTGGATGTCGTGGTTGCGGAGGTAGTGCATGCAGATCGCCTTGAGCTGGATGGCGTTGCTTTCGTTCGCAGCCGCCAAGATGTCCCCCACACTCTCCGTGTGGACAGCGTGCTGGAGCACGCGCTCGCAGTACTGCTTCAGGTGGTCGAGCATGAACTGATCTGCGACCACCAAGAGCTCGAGCAGCACGTCCAGATCAAAGCTGGATGAGTACGCCGCATGGGTCGCCATCGTCGTTCTGTTCGGCAGTCGATCTCGTCGATCCGAGTCCGCGTCTTGTAGCTGCAGGTCTACGAGAGAGCTTCTCGCTGCATCATTGCCATTCGACATGCGCTTGCAGACCGCATCGTCATCGTATTCTTCGATCGCTTCGTCCGCGAGCTCCTCTTCTTCGTACTCGACACAGTCGCCCGAGTACAAATACTCGAGCATTCGCACAAACACCACATAGCGGATGTCCGGGATCACGATCTGCAACTGCTGCGACTCGAGGAACCGCCCGGAAAACATGCCGCGGAACCGCTCGCTGAGCAGCGACAAGATGATCTTGTGCGCGTACACCACGCGGCCTTCGACCAAGAACGAAATGTCGGAAAATTCGTCGTTGTTCACAAAGTGGCGCAGTGACTGCTGCAGCGTCTGTAGCGGCGAGGCAGTGCTCGAGATCATGGCACGCGGAGCCGGATCCGTATCCAGCACAAAGAAGTCGTTCAGGTACTCGTTGCCGCAGGAGCCACCGAAAATAAATAACTTGCGGTCTTCCAGCACTGAGCACGTGTGGCCGGCTCGGCGTCCCGGTCCCATTCCGACGACGACGACCTGGTCGCGGTGCATGTGTGTGTGGATGTCGTTTGGGTTCGCGTAGCTCGTGGGCTCGTCGTAGAACTCGTCGTTAAACGCAGTGCTGTAGCTGTAGCCACGCACACCGCCGCTGGCGCCACCACCGCTGTAGTCCATGCTGTATCTCTCCTGGGGACTCAGCGCGTAGCCTTCGTTCTCTGTGGCGTCACTGTAGGCTTCATCTTCGTCATCGTCGTCTTCTAGGATCGCTGCCGCCATACCGCCAAGCTGCTGCTCGTCCGGCAGCGCCGTCACATCGATCCACCGCGTCTCTCTCGTGTCGTAGATGTGCAGATCGTTGTAGCATTTGGCCGACGGACCGGATCCCCCAAAGAGAAAGACCCGCTCGCGGTGACGAACGAATGTCATGCCGGCTCGTGGGTGCGGAAGCGGAGCACCGAACGGGTTGCCGCTGTGGACGTTGACTGCGGACCACACCATGGTCCGCGTATTCAGCACGTGGATATCATTGAGACGTCGCTGTCCGTCCCAGCCGCCAAACATCACGATCTGGTCACCGTTCACGAGCGTGGAACTGTGGTTGGCTCGTGGGACGGGCAGCTTCCCCGTCGCGAAGACACGATGCCATTCCATCGTATCGACGTTTAGTGCGTGGAGATCATTGAGGTACTCACGACCATCGCCGCCTCGGAACACGAGAATGCTGCGGAGGTGCGCGATGTAGTCGGCTGTGTGCATGTTACACGGGCCTGGGGACTTGCCCACGACCGGTGGCTGGTGCCAGGTCATGGTGGCGAGTTCGAGAAAGTGCATATCATCGGCCGCGAGAGGTCCACTGCCCAGCCAGCCGCCGATGATGAACAGCTTCCCCTCTGCGAGTGTGGCCGTGTGGCCATTGCGTCCTGCGGGCGGCGTCCCTTTGACCAGCGGCACCTTGAGCTGCGTCCACGTCGCGCCGTCGCTGTTAAACACGTACAGTGAGTTGTGGTTGCGGCGGCCGTCGTAGCCGCCGAACACGAGCAGCTCCGTGCGCGAGATGGGCGTGGCGGTGTGGTTCTTGATGGTGGGCACGGTGCCCTGCACGTGCACGGCGTCCCAGCGCATGTGGTGCATGGCTGTGGACTCTACAGACGCGCACAGAATGCCCGCGTCACGCCGCTAATATGGCGAGAATGGCGTGATAGTTTGATGGAGTCTTCCTTAGCTTTTGGCTCGACAAAACTGCGGAAACAAAGATGACGAGTCTTAGCGAAGTAGACATGACAGATACGTAAATACAGAAATAGCCGTCCATAGAGTAGATCACTACTGATTTAGACGGATGGGAGTAGAAGACGGCGATGTATTTGGGTGTATTGAAGTTCAGACCAGACCCAACATGGGTACACTTGAGTCCAAAAAGCTGAATAGGAAAGTACGGTACTTTTACAGCAACTTCTCGACGAGCTACGCTACGATCACGACTGGATGGATACAGATGCAGGACATAGATCTCTATAGCTGAGCGAGGCGTCCGGTGCGGCGTGGTGCTGTGCTGTCCATGGAGTCGCCGTACTCGCTGCCCAGACGGTCGTGGTACGGCGACGTGATGGTCACGTACACGCCCGAGCCGCCCAGAATGGGGTTGATGCTGGCGTCGCGGTCGCCCTTGACCGACTCGCGGTGTGGGTATGGAGTCGTGGGTCTCTCACGGTACGCAGAACGTTCAGCGATCAGTCGGATGAACGTCGCGAGGATCACGAGCAGCCGTAGGAGCCAGAGGAACAGCACGATCACGGTGATGCCGAGGATGGCATTGGCAGCTCGCTCCCGTCCGGCCAGCGACACGTTCTTGCCCACGATAAAGGCAAACGAGATGCTCAAGTTGATGATCTTGAGCACACAGATACAGGCTGTGAAGTACAGCGGCGTCTGGCTCGTGAACGGCGAGCACAGCAATACAGTCATGAGATACCCGACGACGATGACGATCGCGACTGTGAGCTGCGTGGCTTCATCGTGTATAGCTCCTACGCACACGCCCAGAGCGATTTGAGCGAGTGCAGTAACGACGAAGAACCAACGGAAGTCGTGGGTGACGTCGGCGTACAGCGCGCCGTAGACCTTGAGTCGGTTGATGCTCATGAGCTGTTCGTCCGACTTGCTGTGGATGGTGAGACCGAGAGCGACGAGTGCGATAGCGCCAAAGACCACCAAGAGCGTCACTGCGAGAGTCATGTTGGTCGAAGTGACCGCAAGTTCAAATGTCGCGAGAGCTGTGAACGGGTACAACACCAGAAACCACAGGATGACCAGGAAGCCAAGCACCCACAGCATCCCACGGCGCTTCGCTGGCATCAGCGACGCGTTGTGGACAGTAGAACTCTCAATGTCGAACTTGTCTTCTCGCTCTTTCTTGCCGCACATCATCAACGCCACGAACACAATGAAGAGCACCCCCACGACGACTGCGGCTGCTATCACAGCGTTCACGAGCATGTCTGAAGCGGAGATGTCGATACGCTCCGCGTATGCTTCGATTCCCTTCAAGGCGTCGCCAGTTGCAAGACGACGTTCAGATGTGGACGCGACCGAGCCGACGAGGTTGTTGCGCTGGATGAGGAAGTTGCTCCATGACAGTGCATCTGTGAACTGCGTTAGGAAAGCCGGTGTCTGGAGCATTTCAAACTGCGACAGCGACGCGATCTGCTGCACGTAGCACACGTATAGAAGCAGCTCCCATCCGTTGGCACTGAGCCACTCGTGCGGCCAGTCGAGCCATGGCGAGTCAAAGGCGAACACGTGTAACATCGCTAGCAGAGCGATGGAGACGGCGGCGAGCGTCACACCCGTGTAGACGGCTGCGTCGTGGAACGCAGAGTTCTTCGTGCGTGTACGTGCTGTCGCTGTGGGGGTGCGCTTACCGCTTTCGCCTGTGCTTCCACTGCCTCCGCTCGACGGAGAAGGCACTGGCGTAGGAATCGCAATTGGGATTGAGAATGAGGACGACGAAGACGAGGATGACACGGTGGGGTCTTCACTTCCACTTGATGAAGATTCACTTTTGTCTACGTTGCTTCCGTCTGAGGATACCGGATCATTCGCTTCTCCGCCTACGGTCGTCGTCGTCGTCGTTGGTACCGGGGACGACGCTTGGTTATAGGAGTTGGAGGGTGGTCCTCGCGTAACTGGTGATGGTGATGGCTCGCTCGTTCTCGTATCAACTGCGGATGATGACCTCGGCTGCGTCGGAGCTATCGTTGGTGCTGAACCTGGTGCTGGCGGCGAGCTTGGAGGCTGGACGGCTGGTTGAGAGGTTGCCAGCGCTGCTGTCGGTGGCGTTGGTGACGTTGGGTCCGTCGATGCCGGAGGCGGTGTGGGTGACGCGGTAATAGTCTCAGGTGGCGTTGTCGTGATCGGTGGTGCTGTAGTCGGAGGTGGCGTCGTGATCGTTGGTGCAGTTGTAGTCGACGGTGGTTCTGTCGTTGTGGGTGGAGCTGTGGTGGTCGGGGGCTCCGTCGTGGTCGGTGGCATCGGCACTGTCGTGATCGGCGGCAGTATCGTGGTATCAGCGGGCGGTGTCGTAGTATTCGCTGGCGGTTCCGTCGAGTTCGGCGCTGTTGTCGCTGGTGGCGGCGTGGTCGTTGGGAAGTGCCCAAATATCGCCAGCGACTCTTGCAGCCATCGTGGTGTCACCTCCGCCGAGTTAGCCGCTGATGTTGATACCAGTAGCGCTATCAGCGCAGCCGCAAGCGCACGACGTGAGATTCGCTGCATCTTGTGAGTCGTAGATGCTCAGCACTCGCTTGGATTTCAGGAATGGCGATTCGCCTCGCAGTCGACTGCTTGCTCTAGTTTGGTTCGTTCCAGTAGAAGAGACGCTCCTCACTGTCGTGTCAGTTTGATTGGAACCTTTCTCGTCTGCCAGGGGCCCTGCTATCGCTATTGTGCAGTAGTCCTTTGTGATCGACACTGTGTTGCTGCTCGCGATCGGCAGGTCATCTCCGTCAGACCCCTCGCCGAGTTCGCGCGCTGCTCTTGGGCGCCGATCCTCTCCACCATCCGACTCCGACTAGCCCTCGACCGCGAGTAGCTCACGCTCACGTTCTCTACACTTGCGACCCACTCCATTTACATGCGGCGTCGGGAAGAGCTCCAGACGGCGGCGGTTCACACCCCATGTAGAAGCCCTTCCGCTCCAGCTGGCGTGCGCAACACACCCAGATGGGTTCACAAACACTCCGACTTGCTCTTCTGTGACACCCCTTCATAGTGACTATCGTTCCCTAAAGCTATGTGGGTCACATTAAACAAGTCCATTTGACCATGCATTAGTGTGGGTTACCTTACTCGTGCTTGATGTGCTGGAAGAAAATCGCGTGGGCAACAAAGCAAGGGCCCCACGCCGACGCCGAGCGGAGCAGGCGACGGATTGGCTGCGTGCCCTCGAACAAGCCGCGACGACAGCGAAGACAGTAGCGGACGTTGCCGCTGTGCCTATGAAGGCAGTGCTCAACGGCAGCATCTATCTCGTGAAAGCCTACGTGCAGCTGCTGCTCTACGTCCCGCGCCTCTTGTACGAACGAGCAGCTCCATATTTGTGGTGCATTGGCTACAGATAACACTGACGAATGACTGCTTGTATGTATGCAACTGTGTGTGCGAACAGTATCCAGATCAACCTCCAGTACAACCCGTTCTTCATCGTCTTGCGCAGGCTGCTTCAACGTCCATTGCTGACCATGGAATCCTCATCAACCTGTGAAGTGTTCGAGAATTCACCGGCGCGTTCGGCTGCTAGCCCACCGCCGTCGCCGCAGATCCCACCAGTGGATGTAGCGGACACTGCGCTTCCACCTGATGCGGAAGAAGCCGCCGAGGCCGTCGCTGAGACGCCTGTGGAGAAGGAGTTGATGCGCTGGCTCGAGCCAGGCGAGTACAACGGCGAACACGTCGCGATTGTGAGCTACCCGCGCTCGGGCAACTCGCTCATGCGTGGGCTGCTGGAGAAAGTCACGGGCGTGTTCACGGGGTGCGACACGCGACCGGATCGCACGCTCAGCCAGCAGCTCCAGGACTTTGGCATGAAGGGCGAGGTGCGTACTTTCTCGCTAAATATGCGGATATGACTGGCTCGTAGGCTGTGTGTTGACGATTTTGTATCTATGGTTGTTTGCAGGGCATTGTGGACGAGTCGGTGTGGTTCGTGAAGACGCATTTTCCGGAGCGCGTGGGCTGGAAGCCGTTCAAGATCCAGAAGGCGATCCTCGTGGTGCGCAACCCCTGGGACGCCATCGACTCGTACTTCAACATGACGCTCACCAACTCGCACAACAAGAGCCTCCACGAGAGCCAGTACGAGCGCTTCGCCGACCGCTGGGACGGCATGCTGCGCAACGAGATCGACGTGTGGATGAAGTTCCACCGCTACTGGACCAGCAAGGTCGACATCCCGATCATCGTCGTGCGATACGAAGACCTGCTCGTACACCGGTGCGTATCTCCACTCACAAAGGCACATTTCAAGCGATTTACTGATATTATCTTTTACTCATTAGTGCGGAGACTCTGCGACGAGTGTTTTTGTTCCTCTCGGGCCGTCCATCGATCGAAGGTACCGAGTGGGAAGCTCGCATCAAATTGGTCATGGATTCGAGCGGTGAGAACTCGGGCCCGTACGTGCCTCGTAGTGGCAAGATCGGCGCCTCGTTCAAGCACTACTCAGACGAGCAGTTCAACCACATTCTGAAGGTCGCCAACCTGCCATTACGTGGCTTTGGTTATGACCCCGTGACCCAGAACTTCCCGAATGACATCCAGTTGCCGCGACGACAGGTCAAGCCGGGTAAGTCGGAGGACGCCGAGCTGGAAGTGCCGATTGATCCAGCACAGGAAATCCGCAAGCGCAACGACCTGTACGGCCGCTTCTCGACGTGGTACCGGAAGACACTCACGGATCCTGTGATCGCTAACGATGGCACGGAGCTCAACATGGAAGAGGTGCTGGAAGCGAGATATAAGAAGGAGCAGGAAGCTGCCCGAGCCAATGGTAGCAACCACAGCAGAGCCGACGAGTAAAAGAATGAGCAGAGATGATTGAAACGGAGCAACGTCATTTGGTGTGGTTAGTACGTAGTAGCTGTAGAGCTCTATCCTACTCTCGCCTATTCTGTGGAAATCGGTCGCAAGGCACTCTCAATGCGGCTGATCGTGGCGCGCAGCTTCGCCTTGAGCGCGTCATCCGTGCATTCAATCTCCTGGGAGACGTGGTCCACGACGGCATCCAATCCGCTGGGTGTATGGATGTGGATCTTGTTGGTCTCGAAATCCAAGTCCACGTCGCCAAACTGGTCCTTGAGCAAACGATAGATGATGAGCAGGTTCAGAGCGTCCTGGTCGTGCTCACCAAGCTCCTTGGCTGCCTTCTCCAGGTCCGACGGAGTCTCCAGCGGCTCCTCTTCCAGTGTTTTCGGTTTCTCGACGTCCTCAACTTCGTCAGCGTCATTGCCTTCAACCTTGACCTTCTCCTTGTCCTCACCACCTTCGTCTTTCATGGACTCGTCGGCAGCGTCCTTATGATCGTCACCGTTCGCGTGGTCATGGTCGTGGTCGTGAACGTCTTCTCCACTAGGCTTCTTCGAGTGGTCATGCGGACAGGCCGCCGTCGGGTGGCCACTCAGCTTGAAACCAGCGGGACTTGCCTGTGCATGCATCGCCAACGCGATCATGGAGTCGGCGATCATATCAGCGGTCGGTGTGGAGGTCCACTCGAGCAAAATGCGGTCTGGAGGCGTCTTCGTCACGACGACTTGCTCGCACACGATCACTCGCGACTGCTTCTCCATGTACACGACGTCCTCGTACATTTGGCGAATGAAGTTGATCAGCACCTCGAAAGACTCCACTGGGAACGGCACGTGCTGACGCTGCGTGATCGTGCCACTGATCAGCTTGGTGTAGGTCGACAAGTCCTCCTTGTACATCAGATGCGTCTGTGAATCCTGTTCCACCAGCAAACCCGAGATGACGCGGCCTTGCTGTGGCTGCTCGCTGGCGAGTCCTCCGATAGCCTTGGCGATCTTCTCGCCCTTGAACTCCAACACAATGTCCTGCATGTTCGCTGGCGTGAAAATGTTGGGCTTGTACTGCTTCGGGTCGTGGAATTTTTTGAGCAACGCCGACTTGAGACGCATCATCTCGTTCTTCTCACCGTGGACGAGAACGATGTTCGGTGGTGTGAGCTTTTCAACGAACCCACTAGTGCCCACGAAATCCGCGTGGGCCGAGAATGAAATGTACTCGACCGTGCAGTTCATGGGCAGGATGCGACCGTCCAACGCCACGATCTCCGTCGGCTCGGACAGCACTTTCTTGGCGAGCGTGCCTTCCACCACGTAACCCGGGATGATGCACGCGTTACGCTTGTCCGAGCACCAGCGCTCGAAGAGCTGACGTGACACACCACTCTGCAGCATACCAGGACTCGCCATGACGACACTCGGGCCAGAGTCGTCGAAGTCGTCCATGCTCTTGAGGTTCGAAATGTGTTCAAACTGGAACGGGTTCGAGATCACGATCTGCTTGCGGATGCGCTCGTTCATCATGTTGATGTAGGTCTGGTACACACGCAGCGCCTTGGCTGCGAGCTTGGATGCGAAGTAGATAGGGATATCCTGCAGATCCGGGTGTGCCTGCCAGTGCTCGTCGAGAATGAGCAGCAGCTCCTGGGTACGACCCAGCGCGAAGACAGGGATCAGACAGCGGCCTCCACGGCGCACCACGGCTTCGACCTGGCCAGTGAATCGGCCTTCGCGCTCGATCACCGACTGGTGGACCTGCACGCCGTACGTCGACTCGACGATGAGCACGTCTGGCGAACACGCGGGCAGCTCCGCAGCCATCAAGTGGCGGTCATTCTCCAGCGAGTAGTCGCCCGTGTACAGCACTTTGACGCCGCCGATCTCGATCAGATACATACACGCGCCCAGCACGTGGCCAGCGTTGTACGGCGTGAACTTGATACCATTGATCGTCTTTTCCTGGTGGAAGTCGATGATCTCAACCTAGTACAATCCACCCATAATCGTGTCAGTTCTTCTATATCTGCCCCATGAACAGATCCTCAACAAATAAAACTGTACCTTGGCGACGCAGTTGTTCAGGTCCTTGTCGTCGTAGATCTGGTCGTCGACCGAGATGTTGCTCACGCGCAGGAAGTCGCGCAGCATCATCTGCATCACGGCTTTCGTCGGGTGCGTCATGAACACGCGGCCCTTGAAGTCGGTCTTCTCCGTGAAATGCGGCAGCGCCGCCACGTGGTCGATGTGGAAGTGCGTGATCAGCAGCAAGTCGATCTCCTCGGCTTCGACGCCGTCGAAGAACGGCAGACTGCCGTGGCCCGAGTAGCCTGGGTGCACGCCGCAGTCGAGCATGATGGTCTTGCCCTTGAACTTGAGGATGATGCACGAGCGGCCGACCTCGTTGCCGGCGCCCAGCGGCATGATGCGCATGATGTGGCGCTCATCTCCTTCTTCCTCTGCGAGCTTGCGCTTCGACATGGTCGCTTGGTGGTGTCGAGCTTCTCGAGTTCCGCTTTGGAGCTCTTCGTTCTGTTGGCACGTGGTATCGAAACCCAGTATACGTCACTCAAGTGATGGCTGCGTGCCCATGAACGTATATACGCTGAATCAATACGTCATTTTAACGAGGTATTTAAGGACATAGTGACGTCGAAGTTCTTAGGCCCAATTTCCTGACACGATCCATGAACGGTTGTCGATGGGCAGGATAACGAAGGAATTTAGACCCTCGAACTGTTTTGCGCAACTTTTCAGTAGGATCGGTATGCTAGTGTATTCATCTATTCAAATCCGGTCCTTCTGCCCTGAAACTCTGGATGCCCCCAGCAGTCAGCGGTGTCCCCTCAAGGTCCGAAACAAAACTCCTCTTATCTGCTCACGCACTTCCATCCACAGGAGCATGAAGACAGGATGATACCTGCCGATGCCGTGAGGCGACAGATGTGGAATTTCGTCACGTCAAGGGACTAACGTAGTTACCCTCTCGTCGTTGATCGCTCTACTAAATCTACGATCCAAGATCCAAGATAGACTCCAGCTGTGATTCCCGATAGGTTAAACCCATGCATGCGATGCTGGTGCGCTCAACTATCGGACGCCACTGCTGATGACACCAGCACAGCATTAGACGCTGACGACCACACGCCTTCGACAGACGCCGCTTGCGGAGGGGTGAGTGAGACCAAGCGACAATTCGCGACAGAAGCGAGAGGGGCAAAACGCGACTCTTCGACAAAATCACACTGTCCGCCGGTTGGCACTGTCATCGTAATCTGCAAAACCGAGGTGTATTTCTGTATAGATGTCTTTAAATCAACCTTTGGATAGTGACCTTGGTCCACCTGAAACACCTTGATTCTGAGGTTCTTCTCCCACACGGATGTTGATTTCTGTTGAAGTTGCTTGGGGAAATTCTCTCTTTTCTTCCAAGACGGAAGCCTAGTTGCCAAAGCGCGGGGTCATCACCAAGAAGAGGAAATCCGAGGGGAAACAAAGGCGACGCTAGGCGCTGTATGGACGAGAGGACGCTACGTGACGGCATGGACGCGTCCCCAGTGAAAGGCGTGACGATGGCGCGACGCAAGCGCCCCATGGGTGATTTCGAGGCGCCGCCAATGGCCTCGTACGCAGCTGAGAACGCGCTGGACGACCGCGGTCTGTTTGAACATGGCGAACACCACCGACGGTCTTCGTTACACGGGCTACCTGCCGACTACTTCGCTGTGGATGTCCACAGCGGCGGCGTGCAGTCGACAAACATGCTCAAGAGCCGACGGCTGGCGAGTGAGTTCGGGGACGAAGCCCACAGTGTGCCGCTGACGGCGCTAAACCACCGCGAAGTGTTGGCGCCACTCATGGCGACAGGTTCGCCAGGACCCCCGAGTTTAATGAGCGAGCCAATCCAGAAGGCGAATGCGCCGAACCCGTTCCTGCCGCAACAGCCAGCGTCCGCGTCATATTCCACGTCGCAACTCGACGGCTTCCGGCTGGAATCGAATGGGATTAGCGAGCCGATGGAGGGCAAGTCGCGTGTGCTCAAGCCTGTGCCGAAGCGCAATCTCCACGCGACACCTCACAACACGCCGCGTATCCAACCGCCGACTCTGCCCGGGGTATGTATTAACATCAACGATCCGTATCAACCCATTTTTGGACTGCTGGACTAAGAATTATTTCGCTGACTGTCCACCAGATCTCGCAGTTCTTGTCGCCGAGTGACTCGGCACGGCTATCAAACGGGATCGCGCCTGGCGTGTTTGCATCGCCGTTCAACAAGCCGTCCGGATTCCTGAGCAAGTCCAAGGTGCTCCCGGCATGGCGTGGGAACGGACCGCCGTCAGCGCCCCCTACAAGCACCGCAGAAAATGTTTCAGCTCCATCCACACCGGCCATCACAGCTAGTGCGGATCCAGGAGTGATGTCTGAAGTCGGTATCGCGTTTGGTGGGGTTGGGGACGAGTGTTCAAGTGACGAGGAGTTTTCGATGGAAAACGAGATCTCGCTTTCGCAAGACAAGCTGAACAACTTGTCTGTCCACGATATTCCCGACCATTTACTGGATGACGACGAGCGTGCAAACGGAGCGACAGCACCAAGCCAGAACGCGCAGGTCTTCATGCAACTCGCTCAAGGATTCGTGAGCACGCTCAGCGAGCAGGAGGAGCGTGGACTCAAGGATATCGGAGCGTTTACCGTTCCGCTCAAGATGAATCCTGATCCGATTGTCTTGGGCCGTGACCACTTCTATCCCATATTTGGTGACAAGATCAGAGGATGCGAGACCTTTCACCTCAGTCGAAAGCACTGCGTCTTCCACGTCACAAAAGCGGACTCCAAGTTCTCGTCCAAGCAGTACAAGGTGATCGTCGAAAACACAAGCACGAACGGGCTCGAGGTCAACGGACGCCAGATGAAGAACCTCGAGCAGCGTGAGCTCCACATCGGAGACACAGTCACACTGCTTCGGATACGAAATCACGGGGTGAGTTTTCCAGTCTGATTTTGTGTTCGGAATGGGGCTAATGACGTTGACAATTGTTTATTCTTCAGGCCGACATCTCGCTTGCCTACACTTTGGGTGTGAAAAATGCTGGTGGGGCGAGTGACAAGGCAATGCCATGGGCATCGCTCAGAAGATCTCCTCGATTTGCCCGCGGTAAGGCAAACAGTCGAGGTGCACCATCGAGGAAGTCTCGGGCTGCTGTGAACCCACACCCATTTGCTCTTCCTTTTTCGCCCCCGAGGAAGAAGTTGAAGTTTCCTGTCGTCCACGTCGTAAGTGCAGTTCTTGACTTGAATCATAATTTGTCGCTCACATGGATGTGTGAAGGATATCCTGATCGCCGATCCGTTCATCGCGGCGGCGGAATCTCCACGGCATACATCCCGGGGATATCGCGACGAACTGGCTGCAACAATGGCAGCACTATCCGCCGTTGATCGACTGAAGGTACGCCATCATGAAGCGGCCCGACTTTATGTGGGGAAACTCACGAATTATCTCACGATCTTAGGTTACCTATGAGTGCGCGACCAAAGATGCTCTGTTTTCAGCCGTCCAGAATCGCACTCGAGTCGTGATCTATGCAGGTCCGTGCGATAGACGAAACAGTATCTCCGTGGTTCTGACTTTGTCTTGTTAGGTGGAAGTGAATCGAACCGCGTGCTCATTGAAGATCAGGCTGGCATGCCTGCTCATGTCAACGTTGCAGAGCTATCCAATGCCGCCGGAGACGGTAAGCTTACCGATGATTTGCTGCGGTTATCGGATCAATTTCTAAACGTATCTATATCTTCAGACGAATCGAAGAACCAACTGATCGTGGTCTTCGCAAAGCACCTCACGACAGGTAAGTTTACTGTGGAGCTAGTGGGGGGAGGGGGGCTCAGAACCTGGCTCTAAACTGATTCTCATGTTTCTAGGTCAGCTTTTTGTCGACGCGGGCTTCCAGCATGTCATCTTCGTCAACTCATCGGAACGCAGTCGCGCGAAGTCTGCAAGCTATCTGAAGTGCGTACATTGTCTACAATCGTCCGAGAGAATGAATACTGACGATTCCTATGATAACAGGGCTCTTCTCGCATGTCTGCTGAAAGGGATGCTTGTCGGAGAAGCTCACACTCTTGCTCGACGAGTTGCCCTGGGCGACTCTACTGCGTTGCCCGGAACGACCGATTGCTTGTGCGGTATCCTCCCCGGCGGGAAAAGCCACGATCTATCGATTGGAGCATATCCGAAGAAGGCTGACGGCGATGCCATGCAGACAAGCCTTCCAACACTGCATTCACTGCTGATTCCTTCACTACCAGCCTACCACATAGCACAAGACGCACTTTACACCGAGGTAAGCAGCGGTGACGAACTCAACAGTCTCCCAGTCTCCATTCATGAGACTGATATGTGTGAATAGGTTATTAGTTCGCTTCGCACAAGCAAGGTCCAAGTCTGCAGCCTGAGAGGAGACACTGGAATCGGGAAATCTTCGACGGCAGTGTACGTGGCGAAGTACGCCACCGACCGGCGTTGGTACAAGAATGGTGTTCACTACGTGGACGTTGAGGCTGCGTTCAAGAAGGAAGGGGACGGAAACAACGGAGCTCTCGGGTGGACTGGCGATGTGTCGGACTCGGACGAAAAGCGGCAGCGAATGACACGACGGGTGCAAGACGATGTCGATGAGTTGCTTCAGACTCTTCACGAAAACGACGGGATGGGCACAGGAAACTCGACGTTGATCGTGCTCGACGGATGTGACCGGCTGAACGCTGCACAATTCCGTGATTTTATCGTCAAGACTGTGCAAAACTATCCAAGTGTGCAGGTAAGCTCCCCGAGATTATCTTGTGATCCGCATGTTTCTTATCAAAATCTTGTTGTGACTTGCAGATCTTGCTCACGATGCGGCAGTTGATGAAGATCAATATCCACTCCAAGGTCGTTGAGGAGTGTACAGTTCAACTCAAGGAGCTGTCAGCGAACGACACCGCGACGGTGTTCATGGCGATGGCGAAAGCGTGTTTGGAACCGGATCGTTTCAATCTCGGTGCGTGAACGAATCCTCCTTGGTTCTTCACGTTGTTTTTCTAAGGCCTCATGTGTCTTCTGCCCTTAGTTCTAGGCTCGGAATCTCAAGAAACTCTTGCGAAACACCCTGCGCTGAGTCGCCTCAAAGGGAACCCACTTCTCCTCCTCCGGACGGTTGTGAAACTGCGAATGACCATGCTGAGCGACATGAAGTGATGAACGAAGATCCGCTGTAGTGTACCAGTAGTAGAATGCGGATTGGGTGAAGGTTTGGACAGATCTATATATGCATGTCATCTCGTACGTGTTTACATGTCCATCTTGGATGCCGCCGTGTGGAAGTTTCGTAGGATGACACCAAGATCGACTTGCACGCGTCCAGTCGCGATGGTCTTCAAACGGCACCGCTCTGCCCACGCAGTGTTGAAGAGCACCTCGTCGGTGAGTAGCTCGGGCGTGTGGCCGATGAGAGTTGCTTCGAGCTCTTCCTTCGCCGTGCCCACGGGCCTCCACATCGAAACACTCAAGCGGTGGTGGCCAGGCGTGAATGGCACATGAACGAAGCCATATCCGACCACGTTCATCTTCATGTGTGTGTCCACTCGCCACACTTGCAGCAAGATCTTCGGCCACCCGTGGAAGACAGTCGTCGCGAAGTGCAAGTCGAGTGGATGAGCCCAAGTTAGCACACCTTCGTCTGGCGGTGAGTTGTCGGCGTAGTCGATTTGTGTCTGTCCGAGCTGATCACCAGCGATGTGAACCCATTGGTTGCCGTAGTCGACGCTCCATTTGCAGCAGTAGCCATCGGTCGTCTTGCCGAAGCCGTCACCGCCTACGATCTCGCCGATGATGTGGAGTTCAGGCTGCTGAAGTGGAGCAATCCGAGTGGAATCCAGCCTTTTGTTGCGTGACAAGAGCGACGTCGCGTCTCGAATCGTCGCTGTGGTGGATTTGTCGTCAGAAGTCCGATCGGTGGCTGGGCGTGGCTTGCGGCGAATGGGCGACAAGGCTGAAGCCCCGGCCGCATCGTTGTCGTCTTCTTCGGGGTCTGCCTTTTTATTCTTCTTCGGTGAGTTTTTCGGTTCTTCTTTGATCGTTTTGGCTTCATCCTTCGCCTTCTCACGTTTGGATACGAGGCTTTTGAGTCCGAGGGAGTCTCGTTTGCCCTTCTTCGGCGTTTTCGCCGTAGGTGACGTTGCTTTCGCATCTTCTGCGTCGAAAACGGACTTCTGTCGCGGTGTCCGCAGCAGAGGCGACGGTGATTTCACTCGAGGGCTGGCGTCTGCCTCCTTCTCTTCGACTTTGTGGTCGCCGTCCTTGGAAACAGCTTGGAGATCAAGTGAAAGACCTGGTGGTTGTTGTGGATGAGTCGTTGGTGGAGCCTCCACCGCGGTCAGTGGCGGCTTCGCGCTCTTCTTCTTCTTCCCTGGTGCGTCTCCCGAGGGGGCCTTAGTGTCTGGAGCAAATAGATCCCTTGACGGAGATTGCTGGCGCTGGACTGGTGAAGGTGCGTCGGCTGTGAGCGAGCTGAGCTCTTGAGGCACATCCTTCGAGCTGTCGGCCGATGTCGTCGCCGCTGCGAAGCGGCTGCCTTTCTTCGGAGACGTGAGCCTGCGAAGCATTCTTCTGTGGGTTTATCAACAGACGAGAGAGTGCGTGGTCTTCACCAAGAGACGCGCGTGATGAACGCCCAAGCGTCACTCCTCCTGCATCAGAATAGCACCACTAAGACTCATTCATCGAACGAATGAGCAGCTCCGACGACACTACACAAGACAAGCTCAGCACATGTGAGTGGAGTTTTTATTTGGTTTTTGTATTTGTTTTATGCCGTGGACTGATGCTCTGCATGTGGCGACGCACTCGCTCCCCTGGCGACATGGACGCCGCGAGAACGCCGAGCATCTCCACGACGTACAGGGTTCTGGGTGGTACAGGTACATCCGCTATCCTGCTCGCTGCTCTAGTTCTTCTTGGTGCGCATGCGCAGCGCCTTCTTGCGCTTGCGGTGCTTGTGCTTGTTCATCTTCTTTCGTCGCTTCTTGAGCACGCTGTCGGCGTAGTAGCCGTACGTCTCGTCCATCTCCTTGAGCATCTCGTCCACGCCGCGCGAGGCGCCGTCGCGCATCGGCATGACGTCCGTGATCGCGCTGAGCATGCCCGAGGTGTCCCACAGCTCCTCGTCCGTGAACGCCTCGGTCGGCGCAGGCGTCTCCGGCATTAGCGCCATCGGCACCATGCTGTCCTGGACAGGGAACGCACCGATAGACCACATCTCGGCCGGGTCGGCCTTGGCGTACTGCTCCAGCCATAGGGCTGGGTCCGTGCCTTCAAAGCCGTAGGCCGACTTGACGGGGAACGACGGCGCCGAGAAGATCTCGCTGCTCGTGGACATGAACGCGCGACGCTCCATGTGCATCGAGCGCGCGGCCACCGTGATCTGGCTGCGCGCCACGCTCACGCGGGCGGCGCGGCGTGCCAACACACGCAGAGCCATTGCTGTCAGGAAGAGTGGCGATCTCCAGAGACACACACGCACACACGCAGTCAGCGGAAAAGAAGGCGGTCGTTCGCTTTCTCGTCGTCCCGAGTGTCCGGCTGATGCGCTTCCGGCCCTGCAGGTCTGTCTGGTCGGCCGAGTGTGAGGCCGAACGAACAAGAAACGGATGGAACCAACCAGCACACCCCACGTGAGATCAAGTTTCAAAGGTTTTGAGATGAGGCACATTGTGGGGAAGAGCAGTCGGTCACATGGATTTACGCACATGTATTTGTTTAAGAGGGTTGAGTGAACTGTATACGCGACAAATATACGACCAACTGGCGACCTTGAAGAGAAAGGCAATTTTGCGGATTGAGTTTGTGGAAGGAAGAAATGGAGACAGAGGCGCGGCAGCGAGCGTTCCTGCGCGAGTGCTTTACGTTTGCCGATGAGAAGAAGAGAGGTGAGCTGTGCTATGTAGAAGATGGCCGTGCTGGTGGCGTGACGACGACGTTCTCGGTTCTCACGCTGTGATAATGAATGCGAGTGCAGGCTTCCTCGACGGCCGCGACCTAAAATGCGCTGTGGCGGCGGCGCTGGGCATCCGCGCGTCAAAGGTACACGATATTCAAGCCATTAGTATTGAGGGGCGTGAGTGTCTGACTGTGGCGGTGTGGTTAAGTAGCTTGTCCTGGCTCAAATGTTCACAATCGATGCGAATGGTCAGCTCACTCATTCCAGGTCTACCCACAAGTTGCTACCGTCCTGATTGATGGTCTATTGCATCCATTGCAGACATTAGAGTTGATACAGAGATGTTCATCTCTGCACTGCTGCCTCGACTGAAGAAGACGGATCTACTGGAGCAAGTGCGGCGTGACTTCAAGGCCTTTGACGTGCGGTCCCAAGGGTTTATTTCGTTTGCCAGCTTCCAGAAGGCGTGCGCGCTTGTGGTGCCGTATATGCCATTGAAGATTATCCACGAGATCTTTAGAGAAGCGGATCGTGATGGTGACGGACGTGTAAGCGGCAGTGTGTTGAGAGGGCTATCCAGTCTTGAGCTACTGATTTTGACTTTGATTCTGTTGTGTAGGTCACGTACCATGACTTTGAAGGCATCTACCTCTTAGCCGAGCAGATCAATCACACAGCACCTCATCAATCCAGCGATGCGCTTCAACGGAAGTCACCGCATAACAAACCCAGTAGCACGAGTATCCGTCCAGTGCCAAGATCTCACATCTCGAGACGATGATTCACAAAATAAGATCGGAGATGTGAGTTGTATATCGAATGATGATTGGCTAATATATTTTAACTCTATATTTAAGCCAATGAAAACGCTCTAATTTCCGTGTCAGTTTTGCCCCGAAAATGCAGCCACGACCCCCAAGAGCTACACTTCCCATTCGCATTCGCAACGGTCGACAAGTCGCTGCGTGGCAGCGTCTTTCTCTTCCTCTTCCTAGCTTCCTCTTTCTCCAGGCCCAGCCAGCTAAGGACCAGCCTGCCTACGTATCGGGCCTCCTCAGCTACTCGTAGAATAAGCTTCGTCACAACACACGCGTCACCATGAGCACGCTGAGTCCGACTTCGTCAGCGATGATGCGGCTCTCGCTGTCGCTAGAAGACCTCTCGCCGTCCGAGCGCAGCGGCAACCAAGGTGCGCTGTCGATGGACTTCCGCACGCATTTGATGAGGTATACTGATGGTGGTTTGGTGGTTGTATCATAAAGAGAGTACCAGTGGCCCGGACGACGAAGCTGCCGTCAAGCAGCGGCTCTACGACGCGCTGCATCGCCCGGAGAACGCGTGCTGCGCCGACTGCAACGCGCCGTCGCCCAAGTAAGTCACCTGCTGACGTGGTGTCGCTTCAAGTGTCTAGAATGACGTATGGTTTTGGTTTTGGTTTGTAGATGGGCGACTGTCACGCACGGCGGCTTCATCTGCACGCAGTGCGCAGGCGTGCACCGCTCACTCGGTGTCCACGTCTCCTTCGTACTCAGCTGCACACTCGACAAGTGGACGGTGCGTTTTCACATCCAAAGTCTTCCTTCCTAAGCCAATGGCTGACCACTTCTGTGCATTTGTGTTGATTTCCAAACAGGCCGCGCAGGTCAAAGTAGTGGAGACCACGGGCAACGACACATTGAACGAGACGCTCGAGTTCAGTGTGCCCGACGAGTACCCCAAGCCCCACGCCGAGTCGGCACGCGGTGACCGCGAGCGCTACATCCGCGCCAAGTACGAGGACGAATTGTTTAAGATCAGCGCTGGCAAGACCAAGAAACAGGCCGTGTGCTCGTCGTCCTCGTGCTCGTCGCTGTCGTCGTCGTCACTCCACTCGCCCGTGAAAGAAGACGATACTACAGCCAATAACAGCAAAAGCAACCAGCATCAAGGCCGCAAGAAGAGCACGCTCAGCGGGCTCATGGACGGCACGCGACGCAGCCTCACGGGGCTGCTCTCACCCACGAGCTCCGCTGCGGCGGGCTCCAGCACGAGTCCTGTTGCTGCACCTGGCGCGGTCTCGGCGACGCCTGCCGCCGGTATGGTCGAGTACATCGGTGTGCTCATGATCGAGCTGCTTGAGGGCATCGACCTCGTGGGCATGGACATCAACGACAAGTCCGACCCATACGTGACGTTCCGCCTGGGCGAGCAGAGCATCTCGAGCAAGCGCGTCCACAACGACGTGAATCCACGGTGGAACGAGACGCTGATGCTGTCGTGGGACGGCCAGTCGCCGCTCATCGCCGAGGTCTTTGACCACAACACGCTGGCGAACGACCGCTTCATGGGCAGCACGGTGATCGACGCCGAGTCGTTGCGTCCGCTGCTCGTCACGACACCCACTGCCTCTTCGTCATCGTCGTCTGCCGACCAGCAACAGCAGCAGCCAGACAAGGACGAGATCGACGCGCTGTACCAGCTTCTGACGCCCAAGATCTGGGCCAGGAACTTCGGCGAGCACATGGTCGCCGGGGCCGAGGGCATGACCAAGGGTTTGTACCGAGGCATCACAGGCGTCTGGAAGGATCCGATCAAAGGCGCCAAGGAGAACGGGCTCGAAGGCTTCGCCAAGGGCGTCGGCATCGGCGTGGCGGGCGTCGTATACCGCCCCATCAAGGGACTCGGCACGATGGTCAAGGAGACGGTGCGGTCTGTCGGTGTCGGACGCAAGCGCAGTGTCGAGGGGCTGGGAGGCGTGGGCACAGGCGACGAACTGGTGAAGGCTGGGTGCTTGCACCTGAAGCTGCAACTGCAACGCTTCTAGACTCCGTCAGATATTATCATCATCATCAGCTTCATCATCATCATCAAACAAACATACACAACAAACCCGACGGCGGCTTGACCGCTACGCTCGCTCGCACGTCCGTCCGGTCAGGCGCCCGTCTTGGCAGGATTGCAGGCTACGTAAACGTGATTATTATCTGTCACTTGTCTTCGCGTGCCAGTCAGTGAGTAGCGACAACTTCCAGTCGTCTGTGCTTCTGTCTCTTTTGGTTGTATGACTTGCCCTGTCGGTCGAGGCGGTGAGTCAGGTCTTGGTCGCGCCACGTCGCGTGAAGTGGATTGTGAAGAAGGTGAAGTGGAGGCGGATCGGGTATTTCTCTTTTACAAAGGGTTTCGGAAGGTCATCAAGTCGCTCTTGTATCGTCGGAACTGGTCGAGAAGCTGATGCACTTCACTGCGGCCATCTACAAGTAAAGAAAAAAGAACATATCATCAGTAAGGGAGCTCCTTACAGAACGCACAAATCAAAGGATAGAGAGACGCACCTGACGATAGAGCCTTCAAATCGGTCACGACATCGTCACAGATCGCGACGATGTGTGGACAGCACGAGGCGTATTCCGCCAACTCGTCGTTAGCTGCACGTGGGGAACTCGCGTGCTTCTTCCACAGCACAAGAATCGCGTAGATGGACTGCAGAAGGTGCAGTGTCCAGTCGAGACTGCCTTGCTCTCGGTACAGACGCTCGTAGTAGCTCAATAGCACGCGGTGCGGGACACCGACGTCCAAAAACATCTTCAGCACCCAGTTGAACGTCGTCGAGTCGGCAGATGAAGATGAAGACGACCACGCGTATGCTGGGAGCTGCGTCAGCTTCAGGTGCCACGAGGCCACTCGCTCCAGAAGCTTGGCCAGGAAGCCCACGGGGAACACGAAGCTGCTGAGCGCCGCCGCAGCCGCTGAGTGGCCACCGTGCGAGTCCTCGGCACTTCCATCCGCGTAGAGCGACTTGCCCAGTCGCAGAATCTTCATCTGCACCTGACCAATCCAGTAGCCGCTTTCAAACGACGAGGCCATGCTCACTTGCTGCGTGCCGGTAGCTGGCAGACCCGAGAGCTCGCACTGGTCGACTCGCCAAAGGTTAAATTCAGGCGAGCTAGCCGATGGCGGCACCATGTCGAACACGATTTTCCGCCACAGTAGTTCCACAACGTCGGCTTCTTCCGAGTTACACGCGTGGATGATGAGTAGACACTCGGACCACATATCGTACTTCGAGGCAAACTGGTTGTACAGCGTCGTCGCGTCGAAGATCTTGTATGTGAGCTGCTTCAGGTCCTGCTTGCGCTCAGCGATCTCAGCGTGGGCGGACGATGAAGCCTCCAGCTCGACTGTGGCTTGTTCCAGCGCCTTCAGTACTCGCACTTGCAGCTGCAGCACATCCAACACATCACGGACTTCGCGAATCGCATCAGCGGCCTCGCCAACGTCCTCCATGCTCTTGAGGCAGCCCAGCGCCTTCGAGACGTAGTACTGACGCTTCACAACATCAGGGTTGTTCTCCAGTGCCAGTCCTTCCTCAGCGGAATCCTCGTGTGCTCGTGCCCACCAGACCTTCGCGGCGACCAGGTACTTGTGCTGTTCCATGTACATCTTGATCAGAAGATCCTGGTCACGGTCCTTCAGAAAATCTTCAATAAACGGCGATCGAATCGAGGTCAGCAAAGCCGTGTGACCCTGTTCGTACAGCCACGCGTACAGCAACTGGTGGAAATCGCTGTCCTCGGACGCCAGCGCGTAGTGGAACACTTCTTCGACGAAACCCTTCCGGGACGCATCGTCCAAACTGACCATATCGTCGACGGCTTGTGGGCTTTGGCCGCTCTTGGTCTTGCCCGCGTTGAGAAGACGACGCAGTGTCAGGAGGATGCATCCGAAGCAGTTACGCTTCCAAATCTGCTTGATGCCACTCAGATCCGTCGCAGCCGCATCGTGGAAGTTCTTCGCGCACGCAAGCGAGAGCTTCACAACGCCTTCGTAGAAGTTGAGAAGCGCGTAGTCCTCACAAATGCCCTGAAGCACGTTCACACAGTCCTCAGTGTCCCACATGTAGCACGCATTCAGGAACTGGCGCAGCGATTCTTGAAGATGCGCCTTGCGGCCACTTGGAGCGCTAAGCTTGGCCATCGCGAGGCTCTTGTAACCCTGGTAGTGCCACAGATCGTTCACGGTGAAGAACGAAGGACACTGTTCACGAAGCTGCTGCACCAGGAACTGGTTGTTCTCGTCACGACCCTTCATGAGCGCCTTGATCATCTGCTTCGCGGCGCTCGTGCCTTCAGCCGTCGACACCAAATCACCGAAACTCAGGCGAGCAAGAGACTCCTCCAGTGGAACCTGGAACTCCATCGTCAAGCGCAACAGCGAGATCGCTTCGATGCTGCGCAGCACGAGCTGGTACAGCAAAAACAACGAGCGCTGCTCGGCCTTGAATCGCATCTCTCGCTTGCGCTGGTCTTCGCTACGCAGCTTGTGGTAGCGGGACGCGAGCTCTGCCGCACGCGATCCATCGTCATCTCCACCTTCATCCAAAGCGTTCTCGACAAGGACAGAGCCGCTGCCGATGGACACCGCGTATGGGCCAGCGGTCTCCATGAGCTGACGCAGCTGGAACAACACTTCACGCGTTTCATCGAGTGCATCCTTGGAGTGGACAGACTCGTACACGGTCGTAGACGGCGACGACGACGACGAGCGACGGCCGATAGTCTTAGGGAACCACAAAGGTCGCAGCACTCGCGTCATGAACATCACGAGACCATCGTGCTGGTACGACATACCGAAGTCCGTGGTGAGCACGATACGCGTGTTGGCAGTCTGAGCCGACGCCGACGAGTCGATGTCGCTGTTCGTCGCACGCGCAATCTGTCCGCACTCGAAAATGCCCTGCATGGCCGTCGTGAAAATGTACTCGTCGCTCTTGACACCCGCGCGGTGCACAACAGAAGCGGAGGCAGCCGTAGCAGCCGCAGTAGCGTTGCCGTCGACCATGAGTGGATCGCTCTGGACTCCACACGCCAGTGCGATCAGCATCGAGCACACCTGAACTTCGCCGAATGATCGAATGAATGGCGCGAGTGTAGCCTTGACGTCGTTGCCTCGTGTCAGCAACAGCACGCGGTGCAACTGGTCAATCGGGCGGATCTTCTTGAAGACTTGGATGCCGGCGTTCGACAGACACAGAAAGTGGCGCGATGGTGCCGAGTACTGCAGCGCCAGCTCACCGACGATTGGCACGGCATCGTTGCCCAGCACGCTGCTGCTTCCGCCGAAACCCGAAGACATCTCGTCGTACGAACGCTTGGCTCCAGGGCCTGGGGTTCTAGAGTTCGCGGCCGCCGACGCGGCACGAATGCGCTTGATCTGGTCCAGCGTGATGGAATCCAGCTCCTGCACTTCCACGATCTTGCCGATACTCGACTCGATCGCGACGGACTCACGAACCGTCGGCTTTCCACGCGTCGTCGATGGCGTCGCCGCCGCTGGCAGAGTCGAGTGGGAGATAGGGTCAAGCGTGAGGCCGACCACGCGGTCCTGGTGGTCCTTGGCTCCATCAACGAGCAGCGACACGCCATGCTTGTAGAAACCGAAGTGGACGCTGGACGGTGACTTGCCTGGTGCGAAGCCCGGCTGCATGCCTTCCTTGGCGTGGTACGGTGGCGCGTCGGCGAGCGTGACCGCTGGAGGCGGCAGACGAATGTACAGGATCTCAAGGCGCGTTGGGCGCTTGCTGGGTGGGATCGCGTTGCCGACAGTGTACGCACGACGCGAGTATCCAGTGAGGTAGAAGCGCATGCCGTTGGACGCAACAGCGACCAAGTTCACGAGCGCCGACTCGTTACGGCCCACGACAGCGAGCGACACGATCTTGAGGTTGCCTGTCTGGAAGAGCCGCTCATCTGGACACGACACGCGCGTGCGGCGGTTCTCGCGCGTGTACTTGGCTCCGCCCTGCAGCAGGTTGAGCGTGCACACGAGCTTCATGTCATTGCCCACAGCACCCAAATCAAACACATCGACGTCGCCCTGGTCGTGGAGCGCGTACAGGATGTGGCGGTCGTCGTCCATGGCGAACTCGAGCACTTTGCCGGCCGACGACGCGAGCGACGACAGGAAACTCGGCAGGTAGTTGGCCAACTGCGACGTGTGCGTGACCTTGCGGCAGCCGCTGCGCTGCAGGAACGACGGGATAAACAGCGACGCGTCCAGACCCAAGGCCGACGCCGCGCCGGCGCCGTTCGCGCCACCAGGTCCGTACAGCAACTCGTACACGCCGCCGTCCGAACCGCCAAAGAAAATGCGGCCGTGCGCGTCCAGCGTCGTCACGATGCGCCGCACGACCGTGTTGTCCGTGCTCACGCTGAGCTTGGTGCGCTGCAACCTCAGCCCTGAGCTCAGCGTCTTGTTGTCTTCGTACAGCACGGCCACGAGCACGACTTCGACGGTCGTCGCGACCACGAGCAGGTGCTTGACCTTGTCTGTGAATACGCCGGCGCGCGGCGCGACCACGAGCCCCACCGACACGACAGGCTGGTCCATCTCGAACACTGCGAAGCGCCCTCGCTGCTTGTAGTTCCACAGGAACAGTCGGTGGTCCACACTCGTCCACGCATGGTCGATCGCCGGCAACAAGCCACTCAGCGTGAGCGCCTGGAGCTCTTCTTCCAGCGAAGTCGCGATCACCGACGGCAGAGGGATGAGGCTACCCTTGCGCACGAGCTGCGGACACCACTGCGTCGCGTACGGCTCGAAGAAGTAGTTCTGCGGCTCGCTCTGGTTGTTCAACTGGTCGTACAGGTCCGGGAACTGCGCGTCTTCGACCGTGACTTGGTCCACACGGCTCTTGGCCTCGGCCAGACCCTTGAGCAGGCGCAGCGCGCGCTCGGCGTCGTCGGGCTTCTTACTGTGGGGCTGCTGCGCGCCCCAGTGCTGCGTGAACGCCGCCAGTCCGTCCGCCATTGTCGTCGCCACTAGTGTCGTCGGTAATGGAATCCGGTACGTTGTCGTGGTCGGGTGGTTGCTGTCGGTGGCTGGGAATCCGCAAAGGGGAGGATAAGAGGGCGGGTGTCCCGAATGGCGGTTGGAAAAAAGGGTCCAACAAGGGATAATGTGGGTGGAATGTTGCGCGAAGGTCATCTGAAAAGTAGGCAGAGGTTCTAGGTTCAGCAAGTGTAACCGTCGCAGAGGGGTACGCTTTGAGTATTCAGATCTGAGACTGACTCTTTTGGCGGGAGATTCACGAAGAAACGAAGATGCTGACGTCGGTGGCGTGCGTCGTGCGCTCGGATGCGCGGCTGGCGGCGCTGGAGGACGTCCACGCTGTGATTAACAGCTTCATCGATGCATCGGTGACCTTCTCTCTGCCCAAGGCGGCGTCTACTGGCTCAAGCTTGCTCTTCCAGCGCGTTCTGGAGCGTGTCATCAACTCGCCCGACGTCGACCAACTTCTCAAGTACCACTGGCTTGGCAAGGCCATGGCCGCAGCGATTGAACACGGCCTTTTGGCAATTGTGCAGCTGATCCACGATGCCAATCCTACGCCGTTGCCAGTGCGAACGTTCGAAATCGCGGCGAAGTTCGGACAAGTGGAGGTCTTGCAGTGGCTCTTCGAGAATCGCTTCGACATGCTCTGTATTGACGTCCCACCGGCACAGAAAGACTCGCAAACCATGCGCTGCTGTATGACGGAGCAGTGTGAAGATACAGCGCGCATGAATCGATGCATCGGTGTACTGCGGTGGCTCCATGAGATCGGACTTTACACGTCGTTTCGCGGTGCCGGCGACGTCGCCTCGATGCAGGGCGACTTGGAGATGGTGCAGTGGCTCCACGAGCACAACTTCCCACGTGCCTTCACGCATGCAGCCATTGATGTCGCAGTGAAGAATGGACACCTCGAGATCCTCCAGTTTCTGCATGAACACGGCAACGAAAGCAACTCGGATGAGCTGCTGATGCAGGCCATGGCTCGTGGGTACACCAAGATCGCCGCGTACCTCCGAGAGCAGCAAATATATACTACCGTGCACCCTGAGACGTTCTTTGAGATGGCTGCCGAGCACGGACGACTCGACTTGCTGCAGCGAATGAGGGGTGTCACACAAGACGACTGGATCCGTGAAGATGCGCTCGCTGTGAGCATCGCGAACGGACACCTGCACGTCGCTCAGTGGCTTGGACCGCATCATATCGACTCAAGTTCCCTGGGCCGAGCTGCTGCAGGTGGGCATCTTCCTCTGTTGCAGTGGGTTCATGATGAAGATTGTGGCGAGTGGGATATCTCTATCGTCCACAGCGCAGCGGTCGCTGGCCAGCTACACGTGATCCAGTGGCTTCAACATCAGTACACGAATCTTGTCAGCGAGTCGCGCTGCGTTGAGCTCGCTGCAGCTGAAGGCCATCTATCCATTGTGAAATGGCTGCTGGATCACAGCGAAGCAAATCGCTTCTATAACGTGCAACAAACCGCGGCAAATGGCCATCTCGATGTCATCCAGTGGCTGCACAAGTTCCGTGAACGAGGCTCTCGCCTCACCCGATGCGAGTCGTTAGCATCACTCACTGCGGTCTATCATGGGCATCTTGAGCTGGCAATGTGGCTACGAGAGAACGGATACAACGGGCCGACTGCCACGTTGATGCGTTCGGCTCCTCTCGACGTCGCAATTTGGGCATTCGAGGTTCTTCAGGTCCCGATAGATCAAGCGATGGTTGACACGGTCGTCGATCGAGGGGATCTCGCGACGCTCAAGTGGATCTACGAGCATTCCGACTTGCGGGCGAGCAAATCCAGTCATCCGCATCTCAATGAGTGGATCCGAGCGCACCAAAGCAACGAGAGATAGGAGATTGGCAAAGAAGGTTGAGTAACAGCAAGAACTACCACCGACATCACTGCAGATATTTCCGTCCATCGATTCCGACGGTACCCGCAATCGCCACGAATTGCGCCGGGGGGTCTTCGCTGACGCGGATCGCCTCGATGTTTCCGGGCAGTTCTCCATCTCACAAGCAGCAGAGACGGGAAATGTTATTAAATTGTCACGTGCATGAAAGCTCCTGGCGATGAAAGAAGCGTGTGGAAGGTTGTCATGGAGTTCACGATCTGGCTCTATGAGCACAGAGGCAAAATGTGTGGCTCCATACGCGATCGGCTACGCGCGTGAGAAACGCGCAAACTGCCCTGAGGATGCAGAGGAAGCAGAGGAAAGTGGACGTTGAACGCTTTGGTTGAGAAGTTCAGCGGTCATGTAGCCATTTTGGAAAATATCAAAATAAGGTGAGATTATCCATATCAAGAGATCCATTCACAAAACACGCTAGCCGCATGTCACTCGCAAAACTCGATGGTAACGCCAACGGTGGCGGTAGTCGCCTACGTCGGACGCTCGCGAGCAGAGCTGTCGGCGCTGGAGCACGTGCTGACACTCGTCAGCGAGTTCCTCGACGCCTCTGTGCTGTTCACGCTGCCACGCGCCGCCTCTACAGGTAGCGTCTCGCTCTTCCAACGCGTCTTGGCCAGAGTTCTCGAAGCTTCCAACACTGATCGCCACCTTATATTCCACTGGTTTGGACGGGCTCTGATCAAGGCCATTGAAGGAGGGCATCTGCCTATTGTGAAGCTCATCCATGAAGCCCATCCAGCACCTTTGGCTGTGGCGTCTTTCCACGCCGCGGCGGCGTCGGGTCGTCTTGACATCCTCCAGTGGTTGTGCGAGCATCGCTATGATCAGCTGTGTATCGAGGAGCCGCCAGCACAGAGAGGCCTTCGCACCATGCGCTGCTGTATGAGCTTTAAGTGCAAAGGCGCAGCCATGATGAATGGGCATTTGGAAGTACTACGGTGGCTGTACGAGTCCGGCTGCGTCGACAATCTTCGAGAAGTCGGCGACTTGGCCGCTGCCCAGGGAGATCTCGAGATGGTCCGATGGCTCCACAGCATCACCACTGAAGGCGTCTTCACAACTCGAGCGATGGAGCAGGCAGCCAAGAACGGGCATCTTGAAGTCGTCCAGTTCCTCCACAACAATCGCACGGAGGGCGCGTCTCCGAATACTCTCATGCGTGCCATGGTCTCCGGACACGAGGAGGTCGTCTGGTTTCTCAAGACGCAACATGTATGCAGTATGATTGATCCAGAGGCCCTCGTGCTGACGGCGGCAGAGTTCGGTCGACTCGACCTTTTGGAAGAGTTCAGCGCGTTCCTAAGGGACGACGTTTCACGGCGGAACGCCTTGGAAGCTGCGGTGGCCAATGGGCATCTCCACGTCGCGCAATGGCTCGGCGCTCGTTGGGTCTCCGAGCGAGCGTTGAGTGGCGCTGCAGCGCAAGGCCACTTGAGTGTGCTGCAGTGGGTACATGAACACGGCAGTGGCGACTGGACACCAGAGGTCATGGCCCAAGCGGCCATGTTCGGGCATCTTAACGTGATCCAGTGGTTCGTCGACAACAATCCGCGGCTTCTACAAGCTGTAGTCATGGACTGTGCCGCAGCTACGGGGCATCTGGAGGTTGTCAAGTGGCTCGACAAGAAGTGCGGCGCGCCGTGTACGACCGAAGCCATGGACGCTGCGGCAGCGAACGGCGAGATCGACGTCTTCCACTGGTTAGCGAAAAACCGAACGGAAGGCTGCTCCATGGCTGCGATCCAAATGGCTGCCCAGCACGGCCATTTGGAGCTCGTGGTGTGGCTTCATAAACAAGGCTACGGTGGACTCACGTCGAGTCAGATGCGGCCGGTTCCACTGGACGTCGCCAAGTGGATTCACGACACGTTGCAGCTTCCCATCGACGTCAGTGCTGCCGTGCGAAGTGTGGCGACTGGCGATATGGCGTATCTGCGGTGGATCCACGAGAACTCGACACTGCGGGCGAGTCCGCAGATCATCGAGATGGTGCTGCCGATGGCCCACACGCACATGGTCGAGTGGATGCGAGCGAACCGTCCTGAGGAGTTCCTCCCCGAAGAAAGAAGATGAATGAGACGACCCATCAAGCGGTCAACACACCAGCAAAATGCAAGGGTACTTGTATATGAACGCCATGCACGTCTCTAAGCTTCATCCGCCTCGTAGATGAGCTGCAGAAGAGCTTCAGGAGCATTCGTGCTTCCAACAAGTCGCATATTCGCTCACCGTGTTTTGCGCTCTTCCGTTCTTACCAACCATGTCTTGGAACGTAGCCATATTCATATTATCCACCAATCACTTCACGAAGATATTATTTTCATCCAATAGTGTGCTATCTAAGATCGATTACGTAGCCAACTGAAGAGGTACACCACACATTTCAGTGGAAGCGGCCACCATTGACCGACGCACTTCACGTCGCACTTCGACATTGTCTCCATCATTGTCCTTCTTACTCACTCACCATGGCTGCAGCGACGCCACACTCCGCCGCCTACGCCGTCGCCACGGCCGCGCCGCTCACAGCCATCGCCGTTGCCGTGCGCGAGTGCTCGCCGGAGCTCTCGGCCATCGACCACGTCGTCGCGCACATTGACGCCTTTCTCGACCGCTCGGCGCAGTTCACGCTCGTGGAAGCCGCGGCGACTGGAAGCGCCAAGCTCTTCGACCGCGTGGTCGCGCGCGTGCGTCCACCGACGACGAACATCTATCTGTTCCGCAACTGGCTCGTGAAGGCGCTGCTCCATGCGATCGCCCACGGCCACAACGAGATCGTCTACCGCATCCACCACTACCACCCAGGGCGACTGGCGTCCAAGGCCATGGCAGTCGCTGCCGGAAGAGGAGACTTTGAACTCGTCAAGTGGCTCCATGAGAACCGCACAGAGGACGTCTGCACGCCAGAGGCCGCAGACCACGCGGCTGCGAGCGGCCACTTGGAGATCTTGCAGTGGCTGCTGGAACGACGCGTGGAATGCTTCGGCCTGGAGGCGATGATGCGCGCGATGGAGGGCGGCCACATCCACATTGTCGAGTGGCTGTACACGCAGGGGCTCATGCGAAACCCGCACTCGCTGGGCGACCGTGCAGCCTGGCGAGGTCACTTTGAAGTCGTCAAGTGGCTCCACGCTCACGACTTCGACGCCGCGTTCTCACCCGCCGCGATGGACGGTGCCGCAGCGCTTGGACGCCTGGACATTGTGCAGTTCCTCCACGAGAACCGCTCGGAAGGCTGCACGACCTCGGCTCTCAACGCCGCGATTCTCAAGGGCCACGAGGAGGTCGTGGCGTTTCTCCAGGCAAACCGCACGGAGGGCATTTCGGGTGAGCTGCTCGCGAATGCCGGCCGCGATGGACGCCTGGATCTCATCCAGCAGTACGAAGATCAAGTGCAGCTGGATGAAGACGAAGACCACGAAGATGTGCTGCGTGTGACCCTGACCAACGCTGCCGGCCAGGGCCACTTGGAGATTGTCCAGTGGATCGTCACGGAGCGTGATGGCTTCTGTTCGTGGGACGCCCTGCGTCGAGCGGCGCTGCATGGCCACCTCCACATTCTCCAGTGGGTCCACGAGAACAAATGCGGGCAATGGACCAACAACGTCATGGACGCTGCGGCAGAGGGCGGCCACTTGGAGATCGTCCAGTGGCTGCATGTGAACCGTCGTGAAGGCTGTTCGATCTCCGCCATGGACTCGGCCGCTGCGAGCAACTACCTGGATATCGTCGTGTGGCTCCACGAAAACCGACAGGAAGGCTGCTCCATGACTGCGATGGACAAGGCTGCTCGCCGAGGCCACTTGCGTGTGGTCGAGTGGCTCCATGAGAACCGTCCTGAGGGTTGCACGAACGACGCGATGGACTTCGCGGCTGAGGACGGACAGTTGGAGATGGTCAAGTGGCTCCATATCCACCGCCACGAAGGCTGCACGGTCCAGGCGATGGACAACTCAGCTGAGAGAGGCCAGCTCGAGGTCGTGATGTGGCTACATGAGAACCGCCGCGAAGGATGCACGCGTAGTGCGATGGACGACGCGCCGTTGGAAGTCGCGCAGTGGATTCACGAGAACCGGCGCGAAGGCTGCTCGCCTCGTGGCCAGATCATGGCGGCGGCCTTCGGTAACGTGGCCAAGCTCCAGTTTTTCCTGGAGGAACGAGGCGAACCAATCAGTCCGCTGGTGATCGCAGAGGCGAGTCGACGTGGGCACTTGCACGTGGTGCAGTGGCTGCATTCCTTCGGCGTGGATGTCTCGGAGGCTCGTAGAGTTGCCAGCTACCCTCGCCACAAGTACCCACACATTCTCAAGTGGTTCGACGAGGAGTTTGGGCCGCTGCCAGAGCCTGCAGCAGAGAACGAGTCGGCAGACTAAAGGGATGCGATCAAATGTGGAAAACGAATATAATTGTATAGTGTCTTTCTCTAAAGCTGTTGAGCTGCAAATCTTCGATCGATTAGTTGCAAATTGCACGAGTCTCAGCTGATGAATGAGAAGGCTGAGCCTGGAGGGCCAGCCGCAGCCGGGGAGCCTGGTGGAGACGCAGCAGCGCCTCGCAGGATGGTGAAGGCCGTCGGTGACGTGACATGAGGAGGCTCAATGACACCGACCTGAGGCGCTGCACCACCAGGCATGAAGCTGAAGGCTGACGCTGGTTCTGCTGCTGCAGACGCTTCGCTGCGAAGGCTGAGACCAGCAAACACTGTGGTAGTCGCCGGTGGTGGTGGCGCGGGGGCGGCTGACGCACCGGCTGAGAGGAAGCTGAACGCCGAGCTAGACGGAGCCGCTCCGATCGGAGACGAGACAGGCGACGCTGTTGACTGCATGAAGGAGAACGCCGACGTTGGTTGAGGCAACTGCAGCGAAGGCATGGCTGGCTGTCCTCCAGCACCGCCCACGAAGCTGAACGCTGACACCTCTGGAGAGCCGATAGCAACAGGAAGAGCACCGACGAGCGGGGATGGGGCGGTGCCATTCGTGACGATCTTCTGGATACGCTTGGCCAACGCGTCCGAGCGACGCACAAGTGCGGACCGCGTCTGGCGAATCTCGTCGGCGTTGGGCGGAGGATTAGCACCGAGAATGACAGAGTCGATGCCCTGGGTCTGGATCTTCTCGACGTGGCCGTGCAGCTGCGCGAGTTGATTCTTCATGTCGCCGACAGGAAGATTCACACGATCACGGTTCACGAGCTCTTCGATCTGCAGCTCCACAGCGTCCAGCTTGTCGCTGTACTCTGCCAGACGTCGCATGAACTCACTGCCATCTTCGGCTTCGTCCTCCCCGTCTTCCTTTTCCTCAACTGGCGGCTCCTCCGGCTTCTCTGGCGGAGGTGGGAAGTACACGAGATCCGGGTTGGCTGGATTCACTGTACGTCCTGATCGCATCAGCTTCTTGAACCGAAGCACCTTGTACGAGTTCGCCAGTGACCCCAAAATTGCGCCGACTTCCTCCAGTCCCTTATCTTCCACGCTCATCGAGTTGATGCTGACCAACGCGCAGCCAGGACAAAGCACCGGGTGCATCTCCAAGTAGCCACGCTCGCCAGTCGGCATCGGAAGGAAACCCTGGACGATCGCCATGTGCGGGATGGATCGGTCCAGCATCAAACCCATGGGTCCGGCCGGCACGTCCACCTCCAGGTTGACTTCACGGATCGGATCGCTTGGATCCACAGTGGGCACTGGGATCGTCAACATGCTGCCAGCCATCGTCCCACGACTCATCGTGCTGAAACCTTCGAGCGGGTTCTCACTGCTGCCACCGTTTGAGCCTTCGCCACTGTCCTCATCATCGTCGTCAAAGTTGAGACCTTCGAAGGCATCGTGGATCGGGTCATGGACCTTCTCCTCTTCTTCTTCTTCTCCCACCTTCGGAGCTGGCTCGATCTGCGGCACGATGAGGCCTGCGACTGGCGTTGGAGGAGGAAGCGATGAGAAAATGTCCACTGGTGGGGCTGCAACTGGAGCCACCGCCACGACACGGGTCATGGCAGGCTGAGCAGGTACAGGCGTCGTAGCCGCTGGTGGTTGAGAGGAAGACATAAATGAGAACGCTGAGGCCACAGGCTGCTCAGCCACAGGAGCTGGTGAAGGCGGCGCGGCAGTGTTGGCGTTGAGGAAGCCAAACGCTGAACTCGTAAGTGGCGCCTCCGCTGGTTCGTCTTGAGCCATGAGCATAGGAGAGCCGAGCAGGTTGACTGGCGGCACAGGCGTCGACACGGCGGACGTGAGAACTGGAGAACCGAGCAGCAAGTTTGGCTGTTCGCGTGGCTGAGACACCGGCGCTTGCTCTTCTTCGTACTCTGGTGACGGAGGAGCTGGCGGCACGTGGCTTCGAATAACATTAAATACCTGCAACAACATCATCATGTCAGCTTTTAAACGTCCACGACCAGAGTAATGTGTGGCAAATTACCTTCTCAGCTCGAGCCTTGAGCAGCTCCTTGCGGGAGTGGCACAGCGCCTCCAGTGCGTAGCTTCGGTGGTAGTAGTACGTCTTGTACGTTTCGCCGGCCTGGCTCTTGAAAACCGCATCTAGTACGGACAGCGCCTTGCCCTGCACTTGCCAGAGGCGGTCTTCCAGCTTGTCGTCGAGCAGCTCACACACATACTGCACACACACAGCGTCAATATAGAAATACGCACAAACAGTTCACACGGACTACATACCTCGTGATCAAGCGACGGGAGATGACGAAGCAGCTTCTGCAGCAGCTCTCTAGGCGGGTACGACGACCCAGCGGACGAGCAGAGCTCTGCGATCAGCGGCGCCTCGACGTCCGACTGTCTCGAGTGTCCGCCGCCCGAGGCAGCTCCTGCGCCAGGCGTGAAGCCCTTCTTCCATCGCTGCGCCTGCGACTCATACGCTGACACTGTTGGTGATGCGACTGGACGAGCAGGGGCTCCGTAGGACGAAGGCCCGCGCGCACCAGCGGATGGCGTCTGTCCTTGCGGCGCACCGTGAGGTTGTTGGCCTGCATGTTGGCCATACGCACCGCGTGGAGGCGAAGGACCTCCATACTGAGCACCGTACGCTGGTTGTTGCTGCTGCTGCTGCGGAGGGTACGCTCCTTGGTGCTGAGGCGGGTACACTCCCTGTGGCTGCTGCTGCGCATACTGCGGCGCGTTTTGCTGGCCGTATTGCTGCTGCTGGCCGTACTGCTGGCCATACTGCTGGCCGTACTGCGGCTGTCGCTGCCCGCGCGGCGGATACTGCTGCTGCTGTTGCTGTTGCTGCTGAGGGTATGCTTGGACGTACTGGCGCGGGTACGCCTGCTGCTGCTGCGGACGCCCGTACATGGCGAAGCGAGATGTCTTCCAGGCAAATGAAGGGAATCCTTCTTGGGCCTGACAATCGAGAAGCTCATCTCTCAACAAGAGTATTTCAGCCAATCATATCGTCCAAATCAGTGAGGAAATAGATATGATTGGTAGAAAACCGCTGACAGCCAGTGTAGCTCTTCACAAGAGTGGCATGCGGCCAGTGTCACTAATGACGTCGAAACGATAGAAAGTGCAGCTTGCGGATCTGAACCACTGGCTGCTTGGATTGGGGTCTAGAAGAAGACGGAGCTCTGCTTATCCATGGACACGCGACTCACGCTTGCGGCGTCTTGGCTACTCACTGGAGACCGCTGAGTAACCATTTGAATGGACTCGAAGCCAGCGTCGTCATCACTCTCTCCTTGGGCTGTGGAGTCGTCAGCTTCGCCAGCATCACCTCCGTCGTCAGCATCGTCAGCATTGTTGTCCTCGCTTGGCTCCGCATCCTTGTGGACGTTTGCGTCCTCATCTTTACGGTCGTTGGCGTCTTCACTGTGCTCTGACGGCTCGAACCCTTCGCTGAGTCTCTCGAATCCGTCGTCTTCAGCCGTTCCAGCAAAGCTGTTGCGTGAAAAGATCGCGTCGTGGGCCGAGAGCGTGCTGAAGTTGAGTGTCTCGCGACCGCCCACGGACTTGCCGTCGTCCTCACTATTGTTGTTGTTGCCCAGCTTGTTGAACAGCGCTCGACGGAAACGGGCATCCTGTCGACGCTTGGCAAGACGGTCTGCTTGGCTCTTGTCTCCGTCGGAATCAACGAGACTGGCCATGCCGATATCCTGCAGCAGCTCCACGAGGCTGATGCGATGACGAACCCTCACGACGTTCGGGTGGCTGAGAGACGCGCTCTTCAGGCTCCAGAAGATGTGGTCGCGAGTGACTTGGCATGACGTCAGGAAGTGGAACTTGCACGTGAAAAACGGCGAATCCAGATACTCTGTCCACACGGACTCGTCGTCACTTGTATCGGCAGACTTTCCTTCCGTCGACGTTGGCGCAGGCAGATTGACGGAGTCATCCACGGCTTTCTTCGATTTCTTCATGAGACGCCACATGCTGCCACTCAGCTTGATCTGCTCGGCCTTGTACTGGCACTTCGCGAACTCTCCCGTTTCAAACCGCAGCTTGGGAGCTTCGCCATTCTCTGCGGAAAGCGAAATGGAAAACGGAGCGACAGTTGAGCCTGGTGTGAGCGTTGACAGGTCACTTGGCAGCTCAAACAGCACGCGAGCTGACGTATTCTTCACGGAGACCGATACTCGGTCCTGTGGGAGTTCCCTCACTCGTCCGGTTCCATCGACAATGCCACCACCATTTTCATGGCTGTGCGCGACTCCTTCTTCACTGTCCAAACCGAGGAAGCACTTGGAGAACACCAGCGCATTGCGCTCGTGAAGCAACGCGCTGAACGAATCCGCAACTGCGGACGAGTCTGGGAGCTGAATGTTGGCGAGATCCGTGAGTGGGATTGTAAACGACCCAGTGCAGGGCCCCTTACAAGCGAGCTTGTGGGCTTTAAGGGTCATGTTGCTGCGGAATCCTGCCGGAATTCCTCCTCGAAGGATGACTCCGAGGTCGTCGACGTTGGTAGTCACGTAGGAAAGCGTCCGCGTGACCTTGTCGTACCACTCATCCAACGCCGTGAGCTCGTTTTCGAAGTATGTGCCGTCCTTCAAGGCGTCAATGTTGGCCAATCCAACCGAAACTGAGTTCATGCGATGCCGCAAAAGCCTTTGAAGCACCGTGTAGTACGTGGCGGCGCCTTCACACAGGTCGAGGCGGAGCGTGACTTCCGAAAGCGTCATCGACACGTCGACTGGGTACTGCTGCAACTGCTCCACATTCGTGATCAAAGTCGACGCAAATGAATCCGTCGAATCGGTGGCGGCTGATCCTGTCATCACAAGTTGCAGACTTTGATCCCACAGCTCGGAGAGCAGCACCTTGATATGTGGGAACGCCTTCAATTGGTCGAAATAGTGAGATACCACGCGCAACGACATGTTCGAGTGCTCGTTCGTGACGAATCCTCGCTTCTTGAAGCTTGTCTCGACTGATTTAAAGATGCGGCACATCGCGTCGGCTTCTTCCTCACCAAGACCAATCAATCGCCGCAATTCTTCCGTCATTTCAGCGTCTGCGGTCGAGCCGTTGACCCCACCGCCGGTCTTCGCACTGTTTAAAGGTGCGTCGTAGAGCTTGAGGGGTCGACCTTCAATCTTCATTTCACCAGTGAGAACAAGCTGTGCGTTGCGCGATGCAAGCAGTGGACCCATCTCCTCGCAGAAAAGATTCTGAGCCGCCTGACGCACAACACTCGGCAGCAAGCGGTTGATGAAGAGCTTGATCACAGTGTCGTGGTCAGCTCCCCGCTTTGTGCTGCAGCTTCGTCGCTCGTAGTACGAAAAGCTCTGCAGCTTAACGAACAGCTCATCTTGCGGAACGCTCCAACCGCTGACTTCGTCGTACACGAAGGGCACGTCTGCCACAAGCTGAGCCTCAATGTTGAGTTCGTCGCACTGGAAACTCGGCAGTCGCCCCTCCGTCGCCAGCTTCACGCCCGTGCAGCGAAGCTTCAGACCAGTCGTCGACGGCGTCGAGAGGTGGAACACCACATGCGGTGCGCGTGATCGTGTCTCGATCGTAAACTTCGCATGGAACAACGCGACCCACAGGTCCCCGAGTCCGACGTACACGCCTTCACTGCCAAAGCGCAGTGCGTAGCCTTCAAACTCGGGCAGGAAATGGTCTCGCTTGGCTTTTTCCACACTGTGTGTGAGCTGACTAGCGAGGTGGCGTAACTCAATGAATTCTTGCCAGATCCCGTTGTTGTCCGGACGGAGAAGATCCGGCGTGGACTGCATCTTCTCGAGACGCTTCCGGATACTGTCGCGCTGCTTGGACATCATCTCAATGCGCTTGTAGTTCGACGGCTTCGCTGCATTCCACTTCTTGTGCTGCTCTTTGGTCTGGTAGTCGACGTGCGCGTGGATCTTATCCATCCAGACACGTAGCTCCTCGAGTCGGCGCTGTCCAAGCGACAGCTCTCCGCTTCCTGAGGACGGATACAGGAGCTTCTCCACGCGCTGCACGTAGTGAGTCAGCGGCGTCACGGACTTGTGGTCGTTCTGGACGTCGATACACGCCTTGATTATACTGGCGGCATCTTGAACGCCATGAATCTGGCTCAATTTGCACTCAAACAGCTCCAGATTGCGAGCGATTTGCTCACGAGAGTACTCGCCCAGCGTCGGCTTGACGAGTGGCACGCGACGAAACGTGAGCGTCGCCGGAAGCTCCGCCTGCATCATGGCCTTGGCTGCTGCCTCGATGCTTCCGCTCAGAGCGTCCATTTCATCGTTCACAGCGACGAGCACATCCCCGACTTGGATAAAACCAGTGCGTTCCACTGTCCCCTTGCGTCCGCCATTGGTCGGATCGCCAACAAACCCCGCGACCACGATCTCTGCGCGTGCGTTGAGGGAAAGCTGAAGACAGAACGGCCGATGGTCGCATTCGATCTGAACGAACGTGCGATTGCCGCTGCTGCGGCTGCCGTTCTCAGGTGTAAATACTGCAGTCGACACCAACTTCTTCAGCTTGTGACCAGCACGCGGCGGCTTCCCTGGGAGGCTGCGCCGCTCGTCGAAGAACGAGGTGCCGGCAGTTGATCCCGGAAGACTGCGGCGATCGGCGGCGTGGTTTCCCGAGGCTTGCTCGTCGTCAGAGGCGTTATTACTCTCCGAACTTTCGTGGGCGTCTGCCGCTGAGTAGTAGTCTTGTACGAGGTGCCGTGAGGACGGCGATAGCGCCTCGTTGAGCAGGCTCTTGCCGTGTCGAGAGACCGCCGCGGCGTCCATTTTCCGTTGAGATCGAAGATGCAGACAAAGGATGAGTTGCCCTTCGAGGGACAAGACGGGGTGTCGTTTTATAGGAAGGTTCAATTTCGAGCCAGATGAGATATGGATAACTGATAACAACAACCACTTGGTTGCCATATGGAGTGGTCCACGCAACATTGAGCTGATTGTTAAATCGGTTTGCGCAGGGAAAGCACACAACCAACAAAATGCCAGAGGCCAAGAGACGCAAGATGGACGAGGGCACTGCGCTGCCCGTGCCGGTGACGCCAGCGGCTGGTCCGTCCAAAGACTTGCCTACGTACTTGCTGCTAGTGCTGCGCGGACTGGAGTTCCTTGTCGTGGAAGAAATCCGCGAGAAATTGCAGGTTTGTGGCCTATATTACCCTCATAATGCCAAAGAACGCACACTTACTAATGACCTGGATTGTCTGCTGTAGGTGGAGTATGTCGAAATCTGCAGCGTGCAGAAGGACCCAAAGAACAAAAATATGAACGTGTACGAAGGAGAGGCAGCTGCAGGTCGTGTCATCCTCCAAACGCGCTCGTCGATGCAGGAAGTGAAGGCGCTCAACTCGGTCCAGGCCGTATTGGCGCTGTTGGCCAAGAGCGACGAGATCGTCACGACAGACGCCAGTGGCGTCAAGCAAGTTGTCGTACGTACCACTTTATTATGTATCCACATATACACACAGCGTGAAGATCCCTGACATCATAGATTTCCCAGGAACTCACAATGGGTGAGGACAACTGGGCGCCAGCCATGCAGCTCTGGAAGGAGCACATGCGAACACTGCGTCCGGACACGTTCAATGAAGACGACGAGCCAATCTTCCGTGGGTCGTGCGTGCGTGATGGTCGCCATGCGTTCAAGTCGGTGGAGATCGCGGCGCAAGTAGGCGATGCGATCGGAACCAAGTTCAAGTGGAAGGTCGACCTCACCAAGTTCACGCTCGAGGTCGTGTGTATCATCTTCTACCACTCGATGGTCGTGGCCATCTCACTCGCTGACCCAGTGAAGTACCAGTTCCGGAATCGCATGATTTCAGAGGACCGTAGCATCATCACGGACTCCAAGTACGTGTCCACGCTGCGGCCCAGCACGACCTACCTCATGCTGCAGCTCGCCAAGTACGAGGTGGGCGACGTGCTGATGGATTCCATGTGCGGCGTCGGCACAATCCCGATCTGCGCGGCCGAGCTCACGAACAACATGATCTTCGCGATCGGAGGCGAGCTCGAGCCAATTCCTGTTGAGAAGGCCGGCCAGAACGCGGGCTCGCGCACCCGCAACGTTGACATCTACCGATGGGACAGCACGCGCCTACCCCTGCGAAGTGAGAGCGTCGACAAGGTCGTGATCGACCTGCCATTCGGAGTCAACTGCGGCACGCCACGTCAGCTCAGCAAGGTTTGTAGCTGGTGTTTTGTGTGTGGATTGTGTGGCTTGGAAGGGAGGCTAACGTGTTTGTGGTGATTGATTAGATCTACCCCAAGATCATGCACGAGCTCTACCGCGTGATGCGTCCGAATAGCCGAGCGGTGCTGCTGACGGCGCTGAAGAAGACGTTCATGCACTCGGTCGCACTAGTGCCGTGGAAGCTCGTGCACTCGTACGACGTCAACATCGGCGGCCTGCAGGGTGGCGTGTACCTGATTGAAAAGTCGTAGAGGTCCGCTGGCGAAAGATGGCTACATAGTCCACTAATAGAGATAGATACGGTAGCAGAATCATTTTGTGGCATGTCACTAAAGCGGAATTCGACGAGCCGTTGAATGTTGGCGCCACTGGAAAATGGCGCCGAGCCACTCGCCGCAACTGACGATCGGCCGCAAGCGTGCACGGCCTGCGACGCCCCAAGGACGCAGACTGCTGCGAAATGAAGTGCTTGAGCTGATACGCAAGACCAAGCAGCCGATTGTCGCGAAACAGCAGCGTCTTGAGAGCCAGTATGAAGCCGCGTGGACTAAGTTTTGTATCAAGATCAGTCAGGCCGACGACCAAAATGACGGTGCTGTGGCGTTTAATGCGGCGTGGAAGCGACTGGCTCAGACAATATCAACTGACAATACAAGAGGATATGCGGTCATGAAGATAGCAAGATCCGTGTGTCTATCGTGCGGCAGCGGTGGCGACAGACATCTTCGCCTGCTTCTCCTGTGGACGTGGTGTGGTCACACCAACAGTGGCGGCTCTCTGTGGCGACTGGAAGAGGTCCTGTATGGTGTGGCTTCAATCGCAAGTGAAGATGCTGTGCTCCATTGGCTGGGTACCTCTCTCCGCTCGCTAGCATCCTCTGCGGGGACATCAAGCAACAGATCGGTCAGTCAAAGTATCATCGCCCACCTCATCCGCATCGCGTTCACGGCACCTGCTACAAATCCGATTGGCAACGACAACTCGCTCATCGACGCCGCTACATCAGCAGAGGAAGCTACGCAAGTCTCGCCTATCGATATGGCATCGCTCGCTGGTCAAGCTCTCGCACATTTGTGTTCGCCACCGAAGGACAACGCTCCCGCCACGGTGCTCGCGTTTGTCATCGACATTGTATCGACTATCCTGGTGGACTATTCATACGACGAAGCCATCACAGCAGAGCTACAGGCGTTTCTTCGTAGCCAAGTCAAGCGGCTTTTGGTGGAGGTCGCGTCATCTTCAACACGACAACGCGAGCTGACCGAAGACAACGCATGGGACCACATCCTCGCGACGTTCCAGTCGTGCGTGTCGCCATCAAACGCCGTCCAGCTCTTCCGCCAAGTGTGGACTGAAGCTGCAGCGACGACCAGTAGCAGTGGACTGAGTCCCATCGAACTACTGACTCCACTGCTGGCTTCCTGTGCGCGGAGAGACTCGTCTTTCCAATCCCATGCTCTCGCCGCTGCCCACGACTTTGCGCACGATGCCACCACAGCATCAAGCGCCGTGCAACTACGTCAAAGCCTGGAAATCGCCGCCGCGGTGACCATGGTGGAGAGTGACGAAGCCAGCGACGAGTCTCCCTACCACGAGTGGTTTCGTGGCCACTTCGCAGCTCTCGACGCACAGAGCAGCTCTGCGCTATCCGGTGTATCCGACAAATCCAGACTCTCGATCGCGAGTAGCCCTGGAACGAGTATTACTGGCTGTTTTCGTGCTCGTGCGTCGACTCCGACAAGTGGCGGCATCGTCAGCGCCCCGATGGCGTGCAGCCTCGTGTCGACGAAGCGTCACTTGGAGTTCGTGTGCGCGTTTCTGATGGAGTACGATCGAGTGGAGTCGCCCAAACGACGAGCGTACCACGTGCTGGCACATTTGAGCGCGATCAAGACCCACCAGACACTCAGCGGATCTGCTGTGGCTGGTCTGCTGTCGGATTTTTGCTCTCAGACCCGCGCCCGCTATGCAGAACTTCAAGCGAAAGAGCAAGTCAATCGAGCCCGCTTGCGTCGGCGAAGCTCCTCGTCTGCGATCAGTTTGAAGGCATCGACAAGCTCGGCATCAGCAATGAGTCAGGCTACCCCCGGATCGTCTCAGTACACCGTGGGCACGCGAGGGATCGTAGAAGAACTACTGGATCTGTTCACCAAAGACCGCAGTGCTCTCGTCGCCCAAGTCAACCAGTGGAAATTGTTCAAGAAGCAGCAGTGGAAGCAGCAGATTCTACCGTGCTGCCTGGACGTGACGTACTGGGTGAATCTTTTCGAGCTACGCCCTAGTGCTGACGACGACCCAGACTACCAGAAGCGAGTGCAAACCAAGAAACGAGTCACGGAGTTGGTCAGCTTCGTTCAAGTCTTGGCGAAGCACCATGCAGTTGGGACGCAAGAGTACGTCGGATTCATCGAAAGCGTGGAAACGTGGCTGAAAGAACAGCAAGGCGGGGACAAACAGGGCATACAGAACAACTCACGTCGCCATCAACACGGCGATTCAGGTGTGGTCGTGCTGAAAGAAGCGCTGGATGCATTCTTCGAGCAGCCAGCTGATAGTGTTTCGACAAGAATGGCGGACCAGGCTTGGAATCGAGTGGCGGAGGCCTTCACCCACGCGTTTGAAGAACTTGCTGGGTTGCGTCCAAGTGACCGAGACGTGCACATCCTGGTAATCTGGGACCTCGTTGTATGGAAATGTGCCGCCAGGGCTGCGGAGGGCGATGCCTTTGCACTAGATGTTTGTGTCGAGCAGCACCTGAAGCTGTGGTTCACGCTGCTTTCGAGCGATGCGACGAGTGGTGCGACTCCGGATGAACGGCAGCAAACAATGGAAGCGTATTGTCGAGTTGCAGTGCAGTGTGTGGGCGAGACCAAGAGTGCACAAGGTGGTGAGAAGGAACAGCAAGCCCGATTGGTGGCGTTTGCTCTCACAGGCACGTTGCTGGGGCTTCTGGCGTCATTGACGATGTGTGAGTCGATTGCTGTGATGAGCACCCAGGCAATGAGCGCATATCTCACCGGATCCAAAACCGAGACGGGCGTGGACGCGAGCATCGTGGAAGTGAGGAAGACGAGTGCCTTCTTGAGCGGGTTCATGGCGGGATTTATGAAGAACCCCACTGACAATGCGCCTCAGCTGCTACTTCAGTCAGTGCTACCAGCATCCTTGCGCGAGTCGCTCGTGTGGGTCGGCCACTTCACACGAACGTGGTGGATGGACGAGTTCCAGAACGAAGCGTCTGCGGGCAGTGAGCAATTGTGGCGATTCGTTGGGCGAACAGTCCAGACAGTATACGACCAGCACGCGTGGTTCCGGCTCACGTTCTCACCAGGCGTGCTCACCACCAAGGCACAATGGTGTGCGTTTTTCGAGCGCGAGCTGACTTGTTGTGCCCTTGAGCTCCTCGCCGCCAGCCCGCCTCTCGTGGATTTGGTGCCATTCGTGAGCGTGCAGAGAGAGCAGATCCATCAATTGTTGTTCTCGAGTTCGGCAGGACGATCAGCCGGCGTACAGAATGACGATGTGTGCGAGTGGATCACTCACGTGACGCTGGCTCTGGCTGCGTCTTCGCCACCAGCTCAACACAGTGCGTCTGCATTGGACGCGTTGGTGTGGCTTCTGCGAGACGTCAGCTCAATGGAACTCGTGGTACCAGATTCAAGACCTGCTCCGCCCACTGACAGTGACCCACTAGGTCTCGTTGTTGAGACCGTCGCGAGTTCATCGTCAACTCTGCGCGAAGGCCAAGGTGTATTGGTTCGTTACAGCCTTCGATGTGCCCAAGTGATTCTGGACTCGAGCTCATTGACGAAGGCCAGTCGGCGAGTTGCTCCGCAGCTCATCAAGACGTTCATCGATCGCGTTGCCGAAGCGATGGAGTCCACGTCCACCACCGTGCCATTTGAATGGATTTGTTCGTTGTGGTGCATCGTCACTCGGCTCCCGCAAGGCAGCGAAGTGTACGCCAGCGCGATCCAAGTGCCGTCATCGATCTTCGCTCACTGGGCGTTTGAATTTGGGCGATTGTGTCGCTTCCTCCAGCCGAAAAAGAACGGAAAGGCGGCGAATGCTACGCACTTGTCGCTGCTCAAGGCTGTCCAGACGTGCTACGACTTCTACCGTACGCTGGGCGTGCGACGCCTTCAAGCGCAGACAACATCCATGTCGGTGATCGGTTTGTCGGCCTCCCAATACGTGCCTTCATCGGTCGCTGAGGAGAGTCTGCAGCTCCACGTACGCTCTTTAGAGTGGCTCGCGAGAAGCGACCTCTTACCCACGACGATCGTGTTGCCCCACGTCGCTGGGCTATTCATCCCCGACCTCAGGACGTCACTAGCTCTCCATGAGACGGCCACGCGGGTTCTCACGGCGCTGCTCGAGGATCTGGCTCTCGGTCGTCCGGACGACGTCGCGACCGAGTTAGCCGAGAGCTGTCAGGCGTCCTGGATCGCCAGCGTGTCAACAGAGGCTAGGAAACGACACTTAGGACAGCAAGAGGACCAAGACTCGAGTTTCAAGTTCCAGTTGCTGCTCGTGCACATGGTGTCGGAGTTGGCGGCTCGCCACGCGTCCGTCGGCCGCTTCTTACTGCGGTCGTCCAGTGAGCTGCTGGAGGACCCACGCCGAGGGTTCTTTGTGTTTCTATTGCTGCTGACCAGCAGTGAGACCGAACACATTGACAGCATCTTGGCCCACAATGGCTCGCTCTGGGTCAACACCTTCGCCGAAGTCGCGTGCTCCCTAGCAGCCATCAATGAAAGCACTGCAGCCACTACGCCAGCGTCCGTCGTCGCTTTCCTACAGCCCTCTACAGGCTTCCAGAGCCAGCTCAGCAGCGTCATGGCCCGCGTGTTGGAATTCGCGGCGTCGCGGCAGATCGATCTGCTGGACGCGGCGGTGCTCACTCGCTTGGGGACGCTGTTCCCTTCGCTGGCGGATCTTCTCGCGCGCGTGCCGGTGCTGAATCTGGCCAGCGCGGCGTATTTCACCGGTGACTTCTAGGTTTTATTTCGGAACAGAGCCTGGGTTGGACACATGTAGTGTAGCCAAGTAATCCATGTTGAACAATGTGAGCGGCTCCATCTCCTGTTTTCGTTTTGTTCTTGCTGAGGCGTAGATGGCCGCCACCATGACGGCGTCAGCGTCAGCGTCAGCGCTCTGGCCTCGAGCCGCCGCCGTTTCAGTGGAACTTCCACCGAAGGCTTCCACTGTGGAAGACTCCGCTGGTGAGTCGTGTCTTCGATGGGACTGCACGGTCGAAGAGCGCATGCATTCGGCGACGTCGCGAGACTCTCGCCCACAATCTTTGGAGGCTTGACGTTCGATTATGGGCGCTTTTAGCGCACGCCGTCACCAAGGAACGACTTCGTAATCGCGTTAAACAGGTTAAATAACGTGTTAGGAAGTAAAATCTTTCCGCACGCAAACAAAAACGGCGTGTAATCGGCTTCTGTTCTTGACGCACTTTCCGGCGTCATGGCGGCGGCGGGCGGCGCTCCTCATTCTCGCGACCGACCTTCGCCACAGCGCCAAAGTGCAGGTGGTGACAGTGTCCAACCTGGACTCCACCAAGGTGGTCGCCCACGGATGAGTGGTTTGGTTACAAGTTCAACTTCAAGCAGGCCTGGCCACCGCCAAATCAGCGTTGTTGGGGGTATTTTTTACGCGCCCTAGAAAGCAGCACATAATCACATTTGCCGGTGTTTTAGCGTAATATTTCCCGATTGGTCCTACTGAAATGGCGCCACTTTTGGGTAATCACCGCTAATCACAACACATTTGCACTGGCACTGCACTGCGAAGAATGCACTGGTCCGTGCATAGTTCCGGCCCCCTCTGTCCATCTGGTCACTGTCCTTCGCACCGGCACGCCACAGTCTTTAGTTTTGACTGTGAGCGTGTTGTGACGGCGTGTGTGTGAAAAGAACAGAACAACCGAATTGAGCCACGTGCCCTTTGAAGATCCATCCGCTGAAACGCTGACGCAGGGGGCGACTCACTCGCTGACTGCTGACTGTGCCGGGATTTCTGGTGCAAACTAGATCTTGAGAAGCGCCACCGGGAGGATGCGTGGATCATCCATTTAGACTGAGGATGTGGGGGATTTTGGTGCCAGCAGCGATATATTTCAGCCCATCAGCAGATTCTACACATACAGTACGCAAGTGTAATGCTGAAGGGGAGAGGGGCTGACAAAACCCACCGGCTCATGATGACCCACCGGCTCATGAGGCTCATCAGCAACTGAAGATAATTGGGGGGATGGAAGCAGCTGCTAGTCTGACGCAGAGACCACCTCATCCATAGTGGAATCAAGTATCATGGCAGTGTACAATCAGACACAGTGATACTGTAGCGAACTGAACTGACAGTGTACTGTACTAGAAGTACGTGTACCTTCGGATACCTACGTTCTTCCTGAAGGAAGAGAGAGGAGAGAGGAAAAGCGATCTCCCGAGCTTCAATATCGTTGCATCAACAAGTTGAACTTGGCGCGGCCACCGTGTGGACTGCTTCTAGGGTCAACACAGGCCAGGCCATCGCCCGCAATATCAGCCTTCAAGGCAAGTCCCTTCGACTAAGAGTCGGGGAAAGGGCTTGTTGTTCCTCAGGCTTAGCGACGGGCGGACGGGGAGCCAGGCTGCTGTTTGGGTGGGAAAGTCCAGTGTCTCCTTCCCTTTGATCTCTCAATGGATCGACCGACCTTGCCAACGTACGCACGGCACCCTTTGTGAGCTTCCTGCTGATCTGTTCCTGCGGGAAGCTCTCGCTTCGTCCGAACGCCATGCCCACGCGTCCTCCTTCTCCTTTCTCATTCTCCAATTTGCCTCGGCAACCTCCAGTCTCCTACAGCTCCAAAGCTTGAAGTACCTCTCTCATCAGCCACCATGGAAGCCTCCCGTCCATCCGCTGACTACCGCGCGCTCGAAGAAGCCCAGAAGGACATCGCCAACGGCCACGCCCAGGAAGAGGCCCACGCCTCGCCAGCGCCGATCCTGCCGTTCTCCATCAAGAACCAGCACGTGCGCGAGTGTCTCTCCGAGTTCCTCTGCACGTTCATCTACTGCGCGTTCGGTCTCGGCGTGAACGCGCAGGTGATCCTGTCCAAGGCCGCGGCCGGCTCGTACACGAGCGTCACGTTCGGCTGGGGTATCGCGGTCATGCTGGCCATGCACATTGGCGGCGGCGTGAGCCACAGCCACTTGAACCCGGCCATCACGGTCACGCTCGCCTTCTACAAGGTGTTCCCGTGGAAGAAGGTGCCTGGCTACGTGATCTCGCAGGTCATCGGCGCGTTCTTCGGCTCGCTGCTCGTGTACTGCATGTACTACCAGGTCATCCACGCTGCCGACCCAAAGAAGGCCACGACCGGCGTCATCTTCCACACGCACCCAAACGCCGTCGTCAACAACTACGCCGCGTTCCTCACCGAGATGTCGGCCACCGCGCTGCTCATGTGCTGCCTGTTGGCGTTTGTCGATGAGAAGAACCGCCCAACCGTCGTGCCAAGCTTCCCAAGCTGCGTGGGTGTGCTGGTCGTGGGCATTGGCATGTCGTTCTCCATGATCTCGTCGGCTGCGCTCAACCCAGCGCGTGACCTCGGCCCGCGTATCATGCTCACGCTCATGGGCTACGACGGCATCTTCTCGGACCACCACAGCTACTTCTGGATCCCAATCGTCGCGCCGATCCTCGGTGGCATCATCGGTGCCTTCGTCTACCTCATCTGCATCATGGCCCACCACCCAGCCAAGGTCACCCACAAGGGCTTCTTCTAAGCGTCGTCGATAGGCGATGGAAGCTGTGCAGCAACAACGAGCGATGGGCTTCGACTGCTGCTTCTACTTCCAGACCTCAAGACGCGTAGACTGTTGTGTGACACTTGTGAATGAATAAGTTTTGTGCCGTGAGAAAACCTCCGACTTTGCCTTCTCCTAGTACGATTTGTTGAAAGTCCTCACTGCAACTTCTTCTGTCTCAGGCTGACTCTCCAGCTCAGCTCAGAGCGGGTCTGAGGAAGACGTGGAATTGTATGAGGTTGAGCATGCCAGTTAGAGACGCTTGACTGTGGACCCTTTCACGAGAATCTTGAGAATGTCCGTACGTACGAAGGGAGACGCACACGAGAGCACGAGCATAATCAGCATCCATTATGTTAACATGTCGCTTCTGGTGTTCTGCCAATCGTGCAGCTTCTCGCAAGACCCCAATGATTCCTCCAAAACGAAGACCATGGGCGTGATCGTTCCTCCCTATCAGTCGGATCTCACGCGATGGTCTCCTCTTGTCGCGAAGCGTGTGAATACGACAAAGCTACTCATCTGAAAGCTTCTGTACGGTGCTATCGACTTGATACGATGGGCATTCTGAACCAACATGCACGATATTTGACTCAGGGATACTTTCCAAAGGCCGTCGGATTTGTCACAATATACTGCATCTTCCCTCATTTTCAGGGGTCTGCGGTACTCGAGCTACGCTTGTTCGTCTCAAGGGCAGCGAGAACCGTCGAATCGACTGTGATGATAGCCTCGGTCTCGCAGCAACCGGGGGCTGAACGGACGGAGGGGGCGGTTGAATGGGTGGCTGCTTGTCCTCGGAACTGCTTTCCGCGACCTGCTCCAAGTTTTCTTCACCTGGTTGGACCGACGACGACGAGCCGCGCAGCTTCCGACCGACAGCTCGGAAATCCGATTTGAAATGGACGGGCAGTCCCGGTGGGACTTGGAGAGCCCATCGCCAGTAGATCTCTTCTTCGTCACCAGTGACCGGCAGCATGAGCCGGATGTCGGCCATACACACCGGACACGCACTACAATCGAAAAAGAGACACAAAGGATTGTTAGTGCGGCTTCGATGGGAAGCTGGTAGCAATACAATCGAGTGAAGTGCCACTTACGTCCAGGACGAGGGACTTGTAGGCTCGGATGTGATGTCGTTGAGGCTGAGGCAGTGGTCGCAGACGCACATGTGCTGACACGGGAAAAACACGAGCCGTGGCCGAACAACCTCACAGAATGCACACAGCGTCGTCGTTTGGTACGAGCCGTCGGCCTGCTTCGCGTACTTCTTCATGATATTGTAGTCCTTGACGAGGTTTTTGTAGTTTTTGGTGAGCCGCTTGGCCAGTGGCTTGCCCATGCCGGCTGTGATCGCCGAGGTCGAGCGCCGTCGCGTCTCGGCAGTCGCTGTTGTTGTCGCTGGCTGCGGAGCCTGTTCGAGCGCTGACAGAGACGACCGCTTGCGCCCCAGCGGCCTACCGCTGGGCTTGTTGTTGCTACTGGGCTCGGTGTCATTGGGGAGAGGCTTGGGCGGCGCTGGTGCAGTGGCAGACGCGTCGAACACGTACTTGGATGACGACGACGATCTTCTTTTCTCCAGCGATGCGCTCTTCGGCACGCTCAGGCTCGCCATAAGAGCGTAAAGCAGCTCGATCAAGTGCGAGCGGGAGATGGTGGAAATGCCGGTGAGTCAACTACGTGGGCATGCAGAATCAGTCGGCGAGTAAGGCGGAGGAGTCCTGGCGGAGACTGGCGAAAGAGTCTCGCTCGCGACGAGTGGGATCGGATCACCAGCGCGTCCTTCCCCAGGAGCGCGCACAGACTTTATTCTAGCTGATGCGCTCTGCATATATGCCCCCGCAAATGTATAAAAAGAGTGGACGGGTGGAGAACCCGGAGGAAGACCAGCCTGGTAATCGGCAACTGGACACGGTTGCGAGAGTCAGCCGATTAGATCAATTTTAGCCATGATCTCAGCCAGATAGCTACTGTAAGCAAAAGCACTCATTGGTTTTTCTCCTCCGCACTAATAGTTACTGTTTGGTGCCATGGCAAGATGAAGATTGCTCAGATTGCAGACGCGCTCCTCGTTGCCTTTCTCGTTCGTTGTGTTGACTCTGCCAAGTGTAGCCATCTGCGATCAGAATCAGACAGACTCAGATCATTTTCTGATGAAATGTCTGAGTCAGAGCCCTTGATTGGCGGCGGCAGCGCCACCATTGGACCCGCCCAACAGCGGAGAAACAAGCTCATTTCAAGCCGACACTCCAGCGGCACGAGTATTACTGTAACGACTGTACAAGATGGTGCTGGTGCGACGGAAAGACAAGCGCCGCGGCAACAAGGAGGAGGAGATCGCGGTGGCCAGCGATTCGTCCATCGTCGCCAACAAAGGTGTCAAGTCGCTGAGCAGTGCGCGCACGGGCCGCTTTGCGGCCGACATGCGCGTCCAGATCGGCGGTTACGGACGCGCCGACAAGACGTGGGGTGTGGACCACCCATGGCACAAGACCCGCGAGGATATCCTCCAGGATCTGAGCTCACGTGATCGTCTGGAAGAAGGCTTTCTCGCCAAGCAAGACAAGAAGCCAGAGGGTCACGGCCTGAGCCGCGCGGCGCTAAAGAAGAAGAAGGCCAAGATGAAGAAGGGCGGGCTCAGTGAGTCGACGGCGGGCAGTGAATTTGGCTCAGAGGCGGTCTCCACGGACGCCGCGGAAGAGGAGAAGCCCCAGAAGGAAGCTGCAGCTCCGACGAAGAAGGGCAAGGGCAAGGCGAAGGCCGCCGTTGCTAAGCAGGAAGAAGAGGCAGAAGAGGAGAAGCTGGAATCCATGGCCGATGTGCCAGCTACCAGCGAAGAGGCTCAGAGCAACAAGGACAAGAAGCGTAAGCGAGTGAACCGTAACAAGAAGAAGAAGGCCAAGAACGCGAACGGCGCCGACAGCAGCGACGAGAGTGAACTGGACGAGTCTGTGGAAGTCGTGGCCAAGGCCAAGAAGAAGAAGGTGGCGGCCATGGATGCCAAGCCCACCGAGGTCGTCGCCGCGACGGCTGTGCAGGACAGAAAGCAGAAGCTGGAGGATGCGGCCAAGCGCGAGGTGATCGCGAAGCAGTACGAGTCGGCACTCGGCCAGGAGTTCACGACCGCCAGCGGCTTGATCATCCGAGACTTGAAGATCGGCGACGGCCGTGTGCCTGCCATCGGCGAGCAGCTCACCGTGCGCTACCGTGGACGTATCGACGACAAGAACGGTATCGTGTTCGGCAAGGGTATGCTCTCGACGGTCTACGGCACGGGCTCGGTGATCGCTGGCTGGGAGGAAGGCATGGCGACCATGCGCGCTGGTGGTATCCGTCACCTGGTCGTCCCCCCAGAGCTCGGCTACGGTGCCATCAGCAAAGGACCGAAGCTTCCAGCCAATTCGACGCTGTTTTTCGAAGTCGAACTGGTGCGAATCGGCAAACACAAGCGCGACAAGATTGAAAAGGACGACGTGCCGCTGCCCAGCTCGTTCCAGCGCAAGCGCATCAAGAGCACGCCAAACAGCAAGGACTCCAAGGGCAAGGGCGGCGACAAGGAGAAGAGCAAGCGCCGACGACGCAAGTTCAGCATCTAGACGAGGCCACTGTGATAAAAAGCGTCGTGTGTCTATCTACTCTCTCTTTTATAACACTGCACTACTGCACGGTATGCACATGAATATCTGCATCACGCTGTGCTGTCATTCTGTGGACAGGATTGCAGTCCGTGAGAAAGGCGACAGCTGCTCGTGGACGCACACGAACATTTTAGACGTGGTCTTTGAGGAAGGGCGATTAGTGACAGCGGACGCTCATGTTGATGAACTTGAGTGTGGAGACCGCATATTTGTTGCGCTGTCGGAGCTGTCGGAGCTGTCGGAGCTGTCCGAGCTGTCGGAGCTGTCGGAGCTGTCGGAGCTGCTCGCGACGGAAGTCGGATCCGCGCCAAATTCAAGTTCAAGTTAAACACTATGCACGTTTTCAGCCAATCCGAATGCTGGTCTAAAGGGCACGCTCCTCGGCGTCGTTTCGTGGGCAGAAATTGGTCCCACAACGCCTCGCGCTGATTGGCTGATCCGATGGACCACCTGCGAACGACTGGCTGCGCTTGTACTCCTTATTGATGGTTCAAAACCCCCTAATAAAGGCTGGACCAATGTGAGGAGTGATGGTCCTTACCGCCTTTTTTGATTGAGCAGGCAGCTGCCACGTCCAACGTGTTGCCTCTCGCTGTTGTCGCTTGATTTCCCAAGAGCTTCCGAGCACTTCTGCGTATCCACCACCTACCTACCGTAACCGCCTCTGTGTGTGCCTCCTGTCTTACTGTCTTACGCCTTGAGCTCTTTGGAAGAAGCCGATTTAAAGGAAGAGCCGCTCGACAATGGTGGCGATGGCGCCTGCGCAGCGGCGCGTGCTGACGCTGCTGATCGACAACTACGACTCGTACACGTTCAACATCTTCCAGATGCTGGCCGAAATCAACGGCGTCGCGCCGGTCGTGGTCAAGAACGATGACTTTAATGGCGACTGGCACGCGGCGTGGACGCACTTCCAGCTCCAGGCGCAGCGGATCAAGGCCCAGTACGAGGCGACGCCAGCCGCAGCGACCCACGGGCCTCTGGAGCTCGTGTGCAACGTGGTGATCTCTCCGGGGCCTGGCCATCCTGCACTGCCGAGTGACTTTGGCATGTGCGCCGAGGCGATTCGATCGTGTGGTGACGAGACGCCGCTGTTTGGCGTGTGTCTGGGCCACCAAGGACTCGCATTGGTGTACGGCGGCAGCGTCGTGAACGCGCCGGAGGTCATGCACGGCCGTATGAGCCGCATGGTGCTGGAGAGCAGCGCAACACCAGGCCTCTTCGAGCAAGTGCCCAATGGATTCGAGGTCGTTCGATACCATTCACTTGTCGTGGACCCAGCGAGCGTACCAAAGCAACTCAACGTCACTGCGCGTACGGAAGACGGCGTGATTATGGCGCTCCAGCATCGCGAGAAGCCGCAGTACGGCGTCCAGTTCCACCCAGAAGCTGTGTGCAGTTCGTTCGGCTACCAGATCTTCCAGAACTTCCGAGACCTCTCGGTGGGCGTTGCGACTTCAAAGTGTCTCCTGGAGCACGGAGATCGTTCCCCGTCAGACACGCTGGCTGCGCAAGTGGCAACGAATCCGACTCCGGCGGAGACCAATGCGACTGCAAAGTACTCGGTGTTGATCAACCGCGTTGCGACAGGCTGTGCGTCGCTGGACTTTGCCCAACGCGTTTTCAAGCAGTTGTTTGGTGCCTCGCGTCGGTCGTTCTGGCTCGACAGCAGCAACTACATCGATCCTGCCGCTGATACGAGTTGCGATTCCGGCGTCCAAGGGCGGCAGACATCGCGGTTCTCGTTCATGGGCGACGGTTCCGGCCCACTCAGCCACTGTATCGAGTACTCGGTGCTTCAGAAGCAGCTACGTATCCACCGATCAGGAGAAGACTCGCAGATCTC
>JAADXE010000098.1:0-55169 GCA_023337545.1 Pythium coloratum
GACCACTCGGTCATTTAGCAATGGCGATTTGGTGGTCACGTTTACTGCTGGTCGTGTTTGTGGTGGTCATGGATCCCCGTCTCTTCGCTTTTGGCCACAGCCACGGTTCCGTGGCTTAACGTGTGCGTGGCTGGTGCATGATGGATTGGTGGCAACGACGCGCTTGGCCCTCGATGAGTAGGCGGCGCGATGGACGTGCTCACGAGCATCTCCACCGCCTGCAGGATCTGGCTGATCTTCGAGTCCACGTGGAGCGTGTGCTGGTCCAATTTGTGCTCGAGTGCTGCGAGATGCTTTTCGACGGCCGTGAGCCGGCTGTGCACTGAGCTCTCATCCGCCTGTCGTGTTTCTTCTTTCTCTGGTGATGTTCGAAGCGTCCCTCGTACGGTCGACGTTGCCTTGCCATTGCGAATCCCAGCGCCCAGTTTTGCCACCGAGACTTTTGGAGGAGAAGGATCATGCCGAGGCGAGCCGTCTCCGGCAGTCTCCGACTCCTGCTCGGTCTCATGGATCGGCTCCAGCCACTCCTCTTCTTCAGCCATCGTGGTGAGACTTGGAGGGGGCTTGAGCACGACGACGGCCGCTCCTGGTGCGGCCGCAGCCTCCTTTTGGACGACCGCAAGCTCCTCTTCGTCCATGCCTAACGCCTCGGCCGTCACTGGCTGCTTCACGAGCTTGGACAAGCGCGGCACCATCGTGCGGATCATCTGTGCAGTGCCGCGCAACTTACGACCGTAGTTGTACTGGACCACCTTCTTCTTCATCTGGATGTCAGCCAGCAGCGTCATCTTCTCGATGTTCTCCTTGCCGTCGGTCTTCCACATTTCGCTCACGCGTTTGATGATCAGACGCTTCATAGCGACGGCAAACTCCGGGAACTCGGCCAGGATCTTATCGAACCCCTCGCGCGACAAGATACACAGCTCTGATACGCACTGGGCTTTGACGCTGCGTGTGCGTTCGACCTCCATCACGACTGCGATCTCGCCGAAAAAGTCGCCTTCGCCAAGTAGAATCGGCTTGTCTTCAGGGTTTATTGGCGCGTTCGTGGGCGGCATGACGCGCACGATGCCCTTGACGATCATGAACAACTCCCGCCCCAAGTCGCCCTCGCGGATGATAAAGTCGTCGGGCATGTAGATCACTTGGTGGAGCTGCATGCAGATCATGCCCAACACCGAGTCGGTCGCGAGCTGGAAGAACGGGATCTTCTGCAAGTGATCTTTGAACAGGTAGATGGCGATCTGCTGCCGCAGATTGAGCGACATGCCTTCGTCTTTGAGCAGGTTGAGCTCTTCGGAAAACGTGCGATTCTGTGGGCAGAGTGGCAGAAACAAAGTGAGTTAGCCGGTGAATAGATAGATGACTGGGCGAAGGTCTCAGACGCACATTCAGCCACAAGTAGTCGTAGTACGCCGTCACGCGAGCCTGCAGTTCCACCATCAACTACGTCAGTATGAGTCCATTGAGCCATGTAGTAAATCTGTACGCACGCGTAGATTCTTGGGCAGCACGAGCGCGTCCATTTCGTGCGAGATCTGGTCCATTTTCTTGCGGAACGCGTTCTCGGCGCGGTTGAGACTCTGCACCAAGTCGATGATCGTGCCAAAGAGTGCAGCGGTGACAAGTGCACCAACCAGCGACAGGATGCTGCCCCACATGTAGATGTTGGAGCTCACGGCGCCGTTCAGTTTGTGGTACGCGCCGCTCAGGATCTGGTCCGCGGACTCGATGTGGTTGGCTGAGATGCCCAGCAGCGACACGATGCCGTGGTGGAACGCGACCCAGTACATCTTGATCTCCTCTCCGTCTTGGCAGCGTGGCTCGTTCAGCAAGTCTTCTCCGCGGCACGGGCTGAGCAGCGCGACCCAGATACAACCAGCGACGTGGGATAGAAACAGCAGCGAGTTGATGGCGATGGCGAGGCCACTGTAGCGGCGGTACTTGCGCACATACTTGAGGAGCCGCCCGATGCGAAGCAGCCGCGGCAGCTTGACGTACTTGATCATCTTGATCGTTTTGCGCGTGCCTGCGTCGGATGGGTCGGTGAGAAAGTACTCAAAGGGAATGGTGGACGTGATGTCGATGATGAACCAGAACGAGTGCAGGTACGCGTGGCGGATGGCCTTGGGGTCCATGGTCACGGTGCCGCACTCTATGATGCCCGTGCGGAAGCGCAGCGCGATATCCAAGAAGCCCCACACGTCCAGCACTTTGAGGAAGATCTTCATCTGATGAGGTGGCGTGTACCAGTCGAAGCAGAGCATGAACGGAATCATCCACGAGTAGAAGATCACGATCGCGGCGCTGAGCAGATCCCACAGCGTCTTGTGAAACGACAGCGGATGCAGCACCCAGCGGTGGTGGGTGCGTTGATGCATCTCTATGATGGACAAGCGCAGCACGTTGATAGAACTGGCGGGCGCGGTCTTGAGCATCAGGTTGCCGATGGATCGAAACGTCGAGTCGCGCCGCAAGCCGCGCGTGGACGCGTTTTTGCGCTTGGGCGTTGCAATCTCTTTCATGACGGTGGCTGCGCCTGGCTCAGTACTTCCTCCAGTCGTAGGAGTCGCTGCATCGTGGTGAGCGTCGGCCGCTTCAGTTGCCTCGTTTGGATGGGCTGCGTTAGGGACGACGCGTCCAGCCGCCGGTCGCTGGGTCCAGCTCATCGCGTGGACAGCGAATGAGTATTGCTGAGACGCACACGCGCAATGTTTTGTTTCGCACGTTACGTCTGCAGCGCGGTGCACGCATCGCCGCCGAGCAATGCGGCTATTCTCAGCGTGTTCAATTTCACATGTCCAAGTGCAGCCATATCCCTCATCGTACTCTGTACGAGGGACACGACCGAGCCTAACACGGGACAGAATGGAGCTCCTCGCATGAGCGAACACTACACGACAAGCCACCGCAGGAATGTCGCTCGGGTTCCTCACCGAGTCGGCGCTGCTGCCGTCCAAGGCCAAGGAGATCAAGGTCGACTCCAAGTCCATCCTCGACCTCAAGGCGGTGGTGTTCCAGAAGGAGCAGGAGCGCAAGGAGCGGCGCCGGCGGCTCGCGGAAGAAGCTGGCGAAGATGTCGACGCCGATGGCCGTAATGGCGGCTCCTCTCACCGCCGCAAACGATCGCGAGCGGGAGAGGAAGGCGCTGTGGACAATAGAGACCACGGTGATGGTGGTGACAGTATGAGTAAGAACGTGTACGCAAGGCTGAAAGCCCAGAAGAAACGGAGGAAGCATGGCGAGCCGGAGAAGAACCGCGGCGTTGAGAGTCGCAGCCGCCGTGACGACGAGCAGCGCGAACTCGATGTGGACAATGCAGACGATGATGAGGCGCTGCAGCGAAAGTCCCGCGAGATGCTGGCGCGGAAGGCCAAGCTGTATGAGCAGATGATGCAGGGCAAGCGCGACGCCGTGCCGTCTGCGGCCGCGAAGGAGTGTCTTGTGGATTTCGACGAGAAGCGACGTGCGACTGGCGCTGCGGCGGTGGTGGTTCACGAGGGAAACGACAAAGAGGGGGAGAAGATAGAGATCACGGACGAGTTCGGACGCACGCGACTGGTGGAGAAGGGCAGTGTAGAGCACTTGGAGTACGCGCGCACGCAGCAGCAGGAGCAGTCGCTGTACTACGAAGACAAACGACGAGCCGGCCGAGAGACAGAGCCAGCGCAACCGAGTGGCAGCTTCGTGGTCTCGCAGTGGGAGAAGACGCTGAATGCCAGCGAGAAGCAGTACCTGGAGCAAGTCCACGCCGGCGTGCAGCTCACGAAGCAATCAGCGGCAGCCGCTGACAAGCAGAGCCGGAAACAGCAGCGCCTGGAGAAGCTACGGAGGCAGCAACAGCAAACTGCGTCAGTACAGCAGGCCACGCCAACGCCCGCTGATCTTCAGCAGGCAAAGGGCGCCGAGCAGAAGGCCACGGCGTTCCTGAGCCAGTTTACGTCGCTACTGTGAGCGGAGAAGTTGCTGGTCATGAGAAAATAAATACATTCTTTCTTCGTCTCCTTAACTCGTGGGGTTCTATGTAAAACGTCAGCGTCGCGTCACTTTGGCTTTCGGCATTCGTGCAGTTTCGTCGGTCGCCGCGTGGCTGTCGGCGAGCAGAGTGACGTCGAGTGGCTGAGCTTGGCGATGGGTCTCGGCCAAGGCGTCGGCTCCACTTCGAGTCGCTTGAGGCGAGAAGGATCGGCTTCTCGAATCAACGCGCGCGCCAACGCGACCATCGGGTCGATCAGCAGCAAGCCCCCAGCGGTCTTCTTGCCCGTGAACGCGAATGGAATCTCGGTGCAGCCCATGACGATGACTTCGGCCCCGAGATCACGAAGAATACGCGAATAGCGAGTGAAGTTGGCAACGCAGCGCGGCTTCACGGCCGGCGCCGTGCTCTTGATGCCCCACTTGGTGTTGTAGATCGACTCGTGGAGCTCATTCTGCATCGCCAGCGGCACCTCCACGAGTGAGTAGCCCATGGGCTCGAGCAGATCGTGGTACACGCGCGACTCACGCGTGCCCGTGGTCGACAGCAAACCGATGCGCTGGCAGGTCGGCGCGTAGTGCTGAATGAAGCGCACGGTCTCGTCCAGCATGTGCACGTAGACAATGTCGTCGCTCTTGTCACTGGCGCCTGTGGTGAGTTTCAGGAACTGGTCCCAAATGGGCTTGGCGTGGAACGTGTTGCACGGCACGCCTGTGACCAGACGCGTCTTGCCCTGACGAGCAGCCGCGCGCATCATCTCGAACGTGCGCGCCATGCCGAACGCCGGGTTCTCCACGCTGTCGCGATGGTTAGAAGGCTTTCCCTTCGACGGGTCCGCGGCCTCCTGCTCAGCGGCGTACAGCAGGTACTCGGTGCGGTCCGTCATGTCGTGCGAGCGCGAGAAGTGGCACACGTTGAGGTGGCCCTGGTCCTCGCCGTCGGCTTCCGTGTTCTCCAGGATGATCTGGTGCAGCAGCAGCCCGGCGGCCGGCCCTACGCCGCCGCAGATGCCCACCATGACCTCCTGCTCCTTCATGTGCAGCGCGCGCGTGAGCTGGTGCAGCAGCGTCAGGCACAAAAGAATGCGACAGCCACCAAGCGTGATGACGCACACTGGCATCAACCAGCGCCGCACGCGAAGCGGGCTGTCACAAAAGAGAGGGCGGTGTTCGTCCTCACACGTCACAGTGCTGACTCGCCAAAGTCAGTCAATCAGTGAGTCGTGTGCCCACGCGCTGGCGAGTCCGCGAATGGGATCTGGTCGCGAGTCGCGACGAGCTCCGATGTTGAACCCACCTACAGTACCCTCTTGGAGAGGCGCCTGACAAGCAGTCGAGCACCTGCGACGTGCTAATGAGCTTTTCGCGTCGGGCCCGCTCGTCTTCCGGCGTCGACCAGTCATAGATGACGACGTTGGGACAGCCTGCAAGTTGCATTCACTCTAAACACGGTTTACTAAACATCTTCACTTGGCGTTTGTAGGAGATCGAGAAGATCTTATGATTTCCGTCGACGAAAGCAGGGTAGGGTGACAATCACTCACGGTTCCATCACTTCCGTAACCCTGGCAACCTGCGCACAATCCCACAAAATGATCACCCCATTGAGGAAACACGCCAATGCAAGCAAGCTTGTGAGCAGCTCCACGACGTTTCTTGGCAATTCGGAACGCACACCACTGCTGTATTAGTCGCCGCTACGTCACGGCTTCATACGCACGTGTATGTGAGTACCCTAGTACTTCCTATCGTGGCTGGACGAATCGTCGAAGTTGTCGAGCGTGTACTCCTCCACCGCGCCTTCCTTGGCGCTGGCCTCCATGTCGCTCAGTGCCTGCTTCGCATTCTTCTTCTGGATGTTGCCGAAGATTGCCAGCGCAGACGCCACCATGGACGACGGGTCGCTCGCATTCGCAGGCAGCAACACGGTCGTGCTCTCCTTCGCGATCTTGCCAAACGCCTCCACGTACTTCTCGGCGATCTGGAGCGACACGGCGTCCTTGCCGCCCGACTTTCCGATGGCCACCGACAGGCGGTTAATCGCATCAGCGGAGGCGTTAGCACGCGCCAAAATGGCCGCGGCGTTACCTTCGGCTTCCAAGACGGCCGCGCGCTTCTTTCCTTCCGCGACGTTGATGTAGGCCTGTCACAATCGCAAGAACATCAGCAGACTGCTAGGAAATCAGGCGCTTATGGCATAATGCGGCAAATGAATACCTGGCGTTCGCCCTCCGAGTCCAGAATCTCCGCACGCTTCTTACGCTCGGCCTCGGCCTGCATGTCCATGGCCGCCTTCACGCTCTTTGGTGGTGTGATGTCGCGGATCTCGTAACGCAGACACTTGATGCCCCAAGCCTCCGACGCCTGGTTAATCGACTCGACAATGTTCTTGTTGAGGGACTCACGCTCTTCGAACGTCTTGTCGAGTGTGATCTTACCCAACTCGGAGCGCATCGTGGTCTGCGCGAGCTGCGTCACCGCGTAGATAGGGTCTTCTACGCCATAACTGGCGTTGTAGGGATCGATGATCTTCACGTACAGCACACCATCGATGTTGATGGTCACGTTGTCCTTGGTAATCGCGGACTGGCCCGGGATCTTAATGGCCTCTTCCTTCAACGAGTGCACATACGAAATCTTGTCGACGAACGGGATCAGGAAGTGGAGGCCGGGCGTCAGGATGTCATGGAACTTGCCAAAGCGTTCGACGACCCACGCGCGCTGCTGTGGAACAATCAATACGCCCTGCATTGTCCAAAAACACCAATTAGCGTCTCCACGCAGTAGATCTCAACCGAATACGGCTACAACGTACCACATTCATAGGCGTCTCGCGCAGGTGCGACGGCGACTCATCGTAAGGTGCCTGCAGCAGACGGGTGCTGTGAATGAGGCGGCGTGCGAATGGCTGCTGCTGCTGCTTGACCAGCGTCTGCAGCGCCTTCGTCGCGAAGCGCTTCTGCATCATGTTGCTCGTCCGGATCTCTTCAAACTTCTGGACAAGTGGTTCGGATGTGGGCCGGGAAGCCAGTGAATTATCCAATTGCCCAATTCACCGACAATGATTTGGGTGAATGCATTTGGGTAATCATCAGAGAAAGGAGTGATTGTCATAGCACACGTTGGCGGGTTACATGACTGCAACTGTACCCTTCCCGAACGTAACCTGGAATGACGATCATGTTCACAGAATGTTGGGGGTACGGTTTGACGGACGAGCGAAAAATCCAACACGCTGGCCAAAACCCGTTTCACGCTTCTGCAAAGAAGGGCCTGGTCCGGCGGCTTTCCGTTGGACTACAGCAAAAGCCTCTTGGGTGAATTGTGGGTTCACAAGCAAAGTCTGGTGCTGCTCGGTTCTAGTTCTATGATAGTGAGGCGTCGGTTGGTTTGATGGATCGCATGTCAGCCGCCACTGGAACAAGAAGTGGCTGCATATGCACACAACACCATTGGTGGAAACAGCGTTTGATTCAGGCGTAACCTCGAATCCTTCTCTTAAAATCGGTTACAAATATCTTAGTCCTGGGATATTATCGCACAAAGTCGGCACATTACGTCCCCAAGTGCGGTTTTAGCAGAGCGATCGACGTCATATGGTGATGAATGCCACCGTGTTTTGTAATTTTGTGGTTGTTGGTTGATCGTCCGGCCAGCAGCTCTTTTTCTTCCGTCTCTCCTCTCTTCTGCCACCAACAGCCCTACACCGCGTTGCAGCCTTCGGTCCTGCCCTTGGGCACTCGGCATGACCGGAGCGCGTCGGCGCACCCATCCTCCTTTCACTTTGCTGCGCTTTTCAGTCAGCAGCGCCGCCGTTTTGGGCGCGCCGTGCTTCTGCTGCTGCTGTGTGTGGTCGGACCGCCACCTCCTCCGTCAAAAGGGCACCCCACCGACGCCTCCATTGACGTTCAGTATCAGCGGTACGTCTTAGCATGTTCCTCCTTCCATGGCACGCGGCCTGCGTCCAGCGCGAGCCGTACTGTACTGCACTGAGGCTGACTGGACCCCCTGCATTGTTCTGCAGATCTGTGGCTCGCATCGTCGGGTCCCTCTGTGTTATACCCTGCAACGTCACCCCAGGGATAACATCCACGCTCAGTCACTTGACGGTGGGGGTGGAAAAAGAGTTGGTGTTTCCACCAACATCGCGTGATCGCGTGAGTTCACTCTACCCGACGACAAATCCTTTAGACCACCAACAAACACAAGCGCCAACGCCAACAACTCTCGACCGTCGAGGCCAAAACGACAAAATGGACGTGGGCACCGAGGTCTGGGTGCAATGCGACGCTAGCGTCTGGGCGCCCGGCGTCGTGCTCGACTGCCAGGAGATGCACACCACGGGCGTCGTCAAGGTCAAGCGTGCAGACAGCGGCGCGCTCGTCACGCGGCGGTACCTGGGCGACGGCGACGACGCCAACGAGATCTTCCTGCGCAACTCGCGTCGTGACTTCGTGTCGCTTTCCTGTCTCATCGGGCTCGAATACCTTCATGAGCCGGCGCTTCTGCACGCGCTGAGCGAGCGCTTCGCGCACGACCGCATCTACACATCCATCGGCGACATCCTGCTGGCCGTGAACCCATTCAAGGAGCTCGCGCTGTACTCGGACGACGTCATCGACCAGTACAAGGCCGCCATGGTCGCGAGTGTGGGCGGCGCGTCGACGCTCGCAGACGCCGCGCCGCTGCCGCCTCACGTGTTCGCGATCGCTGGCAAGGCGTTCAGCGGTCTGCTCAAGCGCGAGTCCAAGAACCAGTCGATTCTCGTGAGCGGCGAGAGCGGCTCGGGCAAGACCGAGTCCACCAAGTTCCTCATGAAGTTCCTCACACTCGTGGGCCACGACTTCTCGTCGGCAGCGGCCGCGGCGGCCGAGTTCGCGGCGCCTTCTTCGCCCTCCGTGTCGTTTGACGTGGAAGAAGATGAAGAAGAAGATGACGAGGACCCCCTCGCGACGGCGGGCGACATCCTGGAGATCGGCAAGCGCATCCTGCAGACCAACCCGATCCTCGAGTCGTTCGGCAACGCGCAGACCATCCGCAACGACAACTCGAGTCGCTTCGGCAAGTTCATCAAGATCCAGTTCGACGCGCAGAACCAGATCGTCGGCGCCGAGATCGCGTCCTATCTGCTCGAGAAAGTGCGGCTGATTCACCAATCGTCACAAGAACGCAACTTCCACATCTTCTACGAGCTGCTCGAAGGCGCCGACGCGGAGCTGCTGGCCTCGCTTGAACTGGAGCGCGGCGCCAAGTACGAGCTGCTCAACGCGTACGGATCCGGTGCCACGGGTGGCCGTTCCGTCTCCATGAACGCCAAGCGCCGCAGTCCGTTCCAGGCCCAGTATTCCAAGCGGTTCCTGCAGACTGTACAGGCCTTCGAAGACACGGGCGTGGACCAGAACGAGCGCGAGCAGATCTTCTGCATCTTGGCGGCGCTGCTGCATCTCGGGAACGTGAACTTTTCCGCCCAGCCAAGCCACAACGCATCCAGTGCCAACACCAGTTCGGGATCCGGTACGCCAGAGGAAGCGGCCGGTGTTACGGACGCCAAGTCCTCGTTCCACTTGGACAAGTGTGCTGAGCTGCTAGGAGTGGATGTGGCCAAGCTCAAGATGCTGCTGCTCACGCGCGAGATCACGGCCGGCAACGACGTCGTCACGCTCAAGCTGAACGCCGAGCAGTCCAAGGACGCGAGCCGGTCGTTCGCCAAGGCCATCTACGGCCGCATGTTCACGTGGCTCGTGAGCCGACTCAGCGACGGCATCAACTACCGCGAGTGTCTCGCGCCGCACGAGCAGGACCAGATCAAGACCATCGGTATCCTCGATATCTTCGGCTTTGAAGACCTCGCGAGCAACGGCTTCGAGCAGCTCTGCATCAACTACGCGAACGAGCGGCTCCAGGCACAGTTCAACGAGTTCGTATTTATCAAGGAGCAGGACATCTACGTCTCGCAGGGCCTCGACTGGCGGTCCATCAGCTACCCGAGCAATGCTGCGTGTCTCGCTCTGTTCGACGACAAGTCCAACGGTCTCTTTTCACTACTAGACCAGGAGTGTCTGATGCCCAAGGGATCCAACCAGGCGCTGAGCACCAAGTTCTATCGGTACCACGGCGGCGCGAACGATCTCACAGATAGCTTCCTGAACCCTCAGGTTTCACAGAAGTACACGCTGCCGCTGCTGGTCACATCGTTCGGACGCTACCTGCACCAGAGCTCGTCAACGTCGGATGATGAGGCCAAGACCAAGGAGAGCAACGCGCCCTTCACAGCCTCCAAGATGGACCGCGTCAACCAGCAGTTCGTCATCAAGCACTTCGCCGGTAAAGTGCGCTACGGCATCGACCAGTTCCTCGAAAAGAACCAGGACGCGCTGCCCACGGACGCGTGTCGCGTGCTCACGACCTCAGAGAACGATGTGGTGGCCATGATTGGAGCCGACGAAGGCCTGGAAGATGCGCCGGACAGTAACAGTAGCCGCGGCCGTGCACGGTCTCGCAGTCGAGGCTCACTGTTGCGAGCACCGAGCGTGTCCTTCCAGTTCCGCGGGCAGCTCGATCTGCTCATCGACGAGATTGGCCACACAGAAGCGCACTACATCCGGTGTCTGAAGCCTAACGAGGACAAGAAGTCGGGTGCGTTTGACCGACACCGCATGGTCGAGCAGCTCCGATCAGTTGGCGTGCTGGAGGCGCTGCGAATCGCGCGTGCAGGCTACTCAGCTCGCCTGAGCCACGAAACGTTTGTTGATATGTTTGCTTGCTACCGTTACAAGCTGGAGACGTCGGGTTACGCGACGCAGAACATGGACCGTCCCGAGTTGTGCAAAGCACTGCTGGCACTCCTGCTGGATGAAGCGAGTCTGGGCAAGAACGACAAGCCGCCGATGAAGACGCTGCTGAAGGTGGAAAACTCCAAGTTCAACGACGCAGTGCGTGGGTTTGGTGCGCAACTGGGCACCAGCATCGTGTTCTGCAAGACCACCGCGTACAATGAGTTCATTCGCTTGCGACTGCGGGTACGTGACCACGCTGCTCGTGTCTTGCAGCGTATCGCCGTGGGCTACCACCACTACCAGCGGTTCCAGCGTATGAAGAAGGCGGCCGTGAAGATCCAGGCGAACGTGCGACGGTATCAGGCCGTCAAGTTCGTGGGACGCATGAAGGCGCTTCGTCAACGCGTTGCAGCGAACCGTATCCAGCGTCAGACGCATGTGATGCTCATCCAGCAGCGTGCGATGGATGCCAAGATCCAGACGCATCGCCTGCGTCGGACGCTGCTCAACTTTCAACGTGGCTGCGCCGTCTCCAAGAAGCAGGCAGAAGAAGCTGCGTTGCGAGCAGCAGAGGAGGCAGAGGCAGAGGCAGAGGCAGAAGCAGAGGCCCTCGCACTTGAGCGACGTCGATCATCACGTCGACTTCGATCAGGTTCTGAGGACGAGAAGGAGTACCACCACCACCGAGATAGCGCGAGCGACAAGGAGAACGAGAGGACACAGATCCCGCGCTCGAGCTCTCGAAGCAGGGCGCTTGACCACGGCCACAACGACGTAGCGGTCAAGAAGTCATTGTCGCAGCGTGAGCGCACGTCGTCAGAGGAGCCCGAGGATGAGGATAACGAAGAAGGCGGTGCTTCGTTGCGCAGCGAGATCGAGCGGCTCCAGAAGCTTCTCGGTGAGCAGAAGACGCGAGCGGTATCCGAGAGGAAACTGCGGACCGGTGGTCGTTCACGAGTGTCGTCTCTCGACGTTTCGCAAACGTCAGCAGCTACACGTCGGCTGCGCACACGCCGCACGATGTCCGTCGACAAGTCCGAGGCTGATGATGAGCTGACGAATGCAGAGGACAACTCGCGATCTCACCCAGCTCCGCGACGATCCAAGAGTGTGATGCACGTGCGCGATTCCAGTGGCGGCGCCAGTGACCATGTGTCGAAACTGACCCGGCGTATCGAAGAGCTAGACGCCAAGTGCCGACAACTGGAGCGACTCGTGTCTCGGCCTTACGATGACCGCTACCCTGCCACGGCACGCGGCCATTCAGCTTCAGTCGGTGGCTTCGGTTGGGACGCACGGCGACGTAGTTACTCGTACGCGAACTCCGATGGAAGCAACGGAGCATACTCGGACTACGGCGGAGAGCAGCCTGGCAGTGGTGGAGGTGGCAGTGCGACCAGTGGTGTTGAGAATCTGATCTATAGTATCCAGCAGCAAATGGACATGCTGCGGCACTCGGTGGCGTACAAGAACGAAGAGGAAGCAGCGACTGCCGCAGCAATGCAGGCGCGCCACGACGCCCACACGATGTCCTTCGCCAGTTCACAGCCCACTCGCTCGTCGACTGTCACGTCCAACGGCTCCAGTACGCACCAGCCTTTCGACGGACCGCTGCACGAAGATGCCGAGATGGACGGATACCCGCGACTGCCATCGCCATCGCGCACGAACTCCGATTTGCAGGTCGGTGGCTACGGCTTCGGTCGCCACGGCGCCATGACACCACCGACGCCTGCATCTGAAGCCGGATTCCACATGGGCGCTGCGCCGCGCCACCCATCGTACCCGTTTGCTCCGCCGCGAGTCGTCAAGTGGTCTCGCAACACGCACTGCCACGAGTGCGAAGAGCCCTTCACGCTGTTCACGCGTCGCCACCACTGCCGAATGTGTGGTAACTCGTTCTGCCACGAGCACTCGAGCCGTCGTGTCGCGCTCCTGTGCATGGGCTTCGACGACGAGCCACAGCGTGTGTGTGACGCTTGCTTCGTCGAGTACCAGGCCCAGGCCTCGGCATCGCCGGACTACTACTCCGCGACAGCGCTGACGCCTCTCAGTGCCCGCAGTGCTGCTCCTGGCGGATACGGCGCGCCTCCGCACAACATGTACCGCCAGCGCAGCTTCAGCCAGCAGTACTACCCGCCTCCTCCAGCGCATCCGCCACACCCGCGCCACTACGCGAACCACCAGCACCACCCGCACCACGCGCCACCACCGCTGCCCCCGCAACGGTACCACCCGACGCCCTACTACGGCGCCACGGCACTCCCGCCTGCGCCGACGCAGATCCCGTCGACGCCTCACACGAGTGCCGCTTAAGTATTTTCCCCCATGTCGAGCTGTTCCCGCGTGTCCAAACTTCGTATTATCGGTAATGAAGACCCTAGATTTTCTATTTGGCATTGACTTGGGCGTGTTCTATTCTTGCAGCGTGAGTCTCGACTTTCTCCTTCAATCTCAAGCAACTCGCAACTCGCCAGTCTCAGCTTCCGCCTTCGCAGCCGCAGCGAAGGTGTCCACGGCCTCGGTTCGTCAGTACGATGCTCTCGCTAACCTCCGCGTCGGCCTCGATGCTTCCGTCCGCTGCTCCCTCGGCCTCGACGTTCTTCGCACATCAACGCGACGCGACGTCTCTGCAGGACCTCGACATCGTGCGCAAGATCGTTGAGCGCGAGGGCTGCCTCGAGGCGATGACGCAGTTGCTGACGACCCACGCGCGCGCCAGCCACAAGGACAAGGGCTCCATGGCCGCGTCCGCCACGCTCGCCGCCGCGCCCATGGTCGTCAACAGTCTGCTTGACCAGCTTCGCAGCGTCGGCGTGCAGATCGTTGAGAGTATCGTCAAGTGGAAGCGGCTGCAACCCGCGTCTGGTAGTCCCCATGAGCCTGTCTTCCAGTGGCGTGGTCTCAACTATCTGGTCAAGATGCTCAGCGACCTGGACTTCCTCGCGCTTCACGGCGCCACCGTCGCACAGCTCCAGGCCTTCCAGGGGCTGCGACTGCAGCGGAATCCGTTTGTATTACCGCTGCACCTCGACCACGCGGCGCTGCTCGAGCCGACGGCCGACATGGCGTGTCGACTGTCGCTATTTGTGGGCAGTGTGGACATGCGACGAGTGTGGGCGGCTTGTCAGACGCTGCTCCAGGAGGAGCAAGCGCTGCAAGCGAACCACGTACAGCAATCAAACGGAGATGGTGACAACGGCGCCACCACGCCGGTAGCTAACACGACCACAACGCGACTCCACTGGAGCCACCGGCCCATGAAGCTCACGATTTCTGCTAGCTCTCCGACGGTGCGGTCGCTGGGGTCCATCGGCACTGGGGATCCAGCCGCTGCCACGACTTCTACGGCTCAGAAGACCATGGCGTTTGACGTGGAGCTGGCCAAGGAGCTGGTCTTCCAGCACGAGCACGAGCTGGGGGCCATGAAAGAGGAGCTGGCTGTGCTGCAGCGCAAGCTCCAGAAGGATCTGACGATGGCGCCGGACAGACGACGGCAGCTGCAGATGCGGATCGCGACACTGAACAACGAGGTCAAGCAGCGCTCGGGCGATTTGTTCCACCGCCGCAACGAGCTCCAGCGCAAGGAGGCAGTGCTGCGCATGGACAAGCGGCGACGAGGCAACGCCAACGAGTTCACGCGGCTGCTCCAGCAACAACAGCAACTGCGGCAGCCAGCGTCGCCGCGAGACGGAAAGGACACGAACGACCCACAGGAAGCAGCACCAGAGCGTGAGCTTCATGCGATGAGCCAGCCACAAGGACACTTCACGGCAACGGCGACCTTCCGAGCTGCACTGCAAGCCGACGAGCTACGACGCCAGGACCTGATCGAGAAGCTCGCGACCCACTCCAAGGTCCGAGCGTCGCTGAGCGTAACCAAACGCAAGCTGCTGTCGTTGTCACCAAGCCCAAGCACGTGCAGCAGTCCCCAGCACCTGCGATTCGCCCAAGCGCGGCCAGGCAGCTCCGGTCGTGGTGGGGATACCAGCGGCAGCATCAGCAAAGCACCGTCGTCTTCCGCTTCACTGGAGACCATGACTTGCAGCCAAGTGGAGACTTTCGTGAGCGGCTTGGGACTGGGCGAGGTCGCCGCTCGCTACGACTCGCTACTCAGAGCTCAAGGCATCGACGGTAAGCTTCTCGTGCAGGCTCAAAGCAGCGACCTGGAGGAGCTGGCATCCCCATTCGACTGCATCGGCTCAAGATCCTAGACGCTACGTGACAGAGCACAACGCACTGAGAGAAATGTAGCATGCATGTACTTCTGTATATATTGATACTCTATCTGTCTGTTCCTCGTGTCTACTCGGCGCCTGGACGCATGGCCTTGCTCACGCGCGTGGCTGCCGACGCCGTGCCCTTCATGACCGCAAACTTGCGCTTCTTCATCTGCTTGGCTCGCTTCTTCTGGTCGTTCTTCTGGATCTTGCGCTTGGCAGCGAGCTGCGGGTCGTTGACCAGGTCGCGCTTGCGCTTCTCCCGGCGAGTGGCGCGGAAGACCACCAGCTTCTTCTGCACGAACGTGTACGCGTCCAGGAAGTGCGTGGCGCCAATCTTCTGCTCCAATCGCTCCAGCACTTCCTGCGCGAGCATGGCGCTGGCAGGCGGCTCCTCCACGGGCTTGGACCGGTGGTGGCGGTTGCTCGCCATCATCAGCAGCGCGCCTTCGTCCTTCTTCTTGTCATGAAGAACGATCGCAGAGCGGTAGAGCGGGTTGACGAGCTGCACGACGCAGCGCAGCACGGTCTCCGCGTTCTGCTCGTGGATGAACGCGGCGAAGAACTTGAAGATCGTGGCCTTGACGATCTCCTGGGTCGACGTGCCGCGGGCCACGTAGGACAGACGCGTGAGCACCCAGCCCAACGGCGTCTTGCTCTGCTGCTTCTCCTTTTCGGCCTGGGCCGCGTCAGCAGCTGCGTCGAGCGGCTCCTCCTCTTCCTCGTCCTCCTTCTCGCTGCCACTTCCCTGCTTGGCCTGGTCATCATTGGCCTCCTCCTCCACGACAACCTCGGCTGGCACGACAGCCTCTTCGCCGATGGCGGCGGCGTCGTCTTCGTTCAGATCCTGTGGAATCGTCGCCTCGTGCTCCAGCAGAGCCGCGCTCAGCCACGACATCACCACCAGCACGTCGTCAGCCAGCTCCTGGCTCACGTGTGGCATCTCCAGCAGCTTGCTGACGCGACTCGCCCAGAAGAACAGCGAGCCACGCGACTGCAAGTACACGGGCGACTGCGCACTGAGCTCGGGCGTGACCTTCTTCATCTTCTTGTCGGCACCAAGCGCCAGCGTCTTGACCGTGCGATGCTTCACGTACGAGCCGATGACCTTGAGCGCCGCGTGGCGCACACGCGCATGCGGGTACTCGATCATCAGCGCCGGCAGCTTGCTCGTGAGCAGACTCGTGCCGCTGCTGGTGAGCAGCCACGCCTCGTAGCTGGCGACCAGGCACTCGCTGAAGCGCTCGATGGTCGTGAGCAGGTGCACCACGAGTCTCCACGAATCCAAAATGGACGCGGCGTCCTCGTCGTCGTCATCGCCCGCTTCCTGGTCGTGCAGCTCAGCCACACGCTTGGCCAGCTCGCTGTGGGCAGCAGACAGCACAAGCTCCGCATGCTTTTCCAGGAACTCTGGACGGCAGTCCAGCACCAGCGACGTGACCTGCGCGGCCGTCGCCAGCAGCTTCTTGTCCTTGCCGTTGCCGCTCCACCACTTGGCAATGAGCGCGAGACACTCGTTCAGCGCCTGGTTGCCCATGCGCTTGACCAGCGTCATGATGGCCTGCTTGGAAAGCTCCTGGCAGGTGGCCGACTCGTCGTTCGCGAGACGCAGCACCAGCGGCAGCAGCAGGAACTGGGCCTTGTCATTGATGATCTCCAGCGGGAGCTTCTTGATCAGCGCGATGAGCGTGTCGAGCACGGCGCGACGGCCGCTCTCGTACTCGTACTGCAGGTTCTTGAGCATAAAGTTGAGATGCTGCGTGAGGCGCTTGCCACCGAGTGGGTACTCGAGCAGGAACGTGATGAAGATGGACGCGCAGTTGGCGCGAGCAGTCTGCGTGTCGCTCTGGACGAGGATCTCACCCACGCGCACGACGACGTCGTAGATCTCTGTGATCACGAGACGAGACGCGATAATACTCTTCAGCAGCGCATACGTGGCGTTCTGGTGGTCCGACTCATCCAAATCCGCACGCACAAAGCTCACGACGACGCGCAATTGGGCCTCTGTGAGTCGGAAGTCGGGCTTGTGGCGCAGGATCACGGTCAGCGTGCGGTAGCAGGTCTGCACCATGTCGTTGCCACGCGTCGCAGCTCCGGCCTTCTGCAGGATCTTGAAGATACGGTCGACAAGAGGCGCCAACGCGACATCCAGTGACGGCAAGTCCGTGCTGCTGGACGTATCATTGAGCAACACGCTCAGACACTTGAGCGCGTGGATCACGGCTCGGTTGTTCTTGCTCTCACTGGCGCAACGCATGAGCAGCGGCACCAATGGGTCCACCATCGTCATCACAGCCACGCTGTCGCTTTCGCCTTCCTTCTTACCAGCCTCCTTCGCCTTGTCGTTGGCTGAACGCACGAACGCGAACAGCAAGTACGCGGCGTACGACAGCAGTTCATCCAAGTGAGTACGCGACTGCTGGCGCTGGACGTCGTCGATCTCGTGGCGGTTGAAGCCCGTCATCTTGCTCTGCAGTCGCACCTTGGCGGCGTCGCGCGCACTCACGCGCTTGGCCAGTTGATGGGCGGCAGCCTCACTCTTCTCGTTGATTTGCCATGACGTCACAACGCCGTTGATGTCGAATGCAGCCTTGTACTTGGCCTTCTCGGCCTTGGTCATTGGACGGATCGTCTCGAGGCTCGTCTCCATGAGGTTGTACGCGTACAGGAACACGTACGACTTGTCGACGCCGTTGTTCTTGACAAGACCAAGCGCGATGCGGCGCAGCGCCTCCTGCAAGACCTGGATGCTCTTGGCGTTTTCCGGGTGCTCCTGGAACTTGGTCACCACCGCCGCGATGATCTCGTGAACCGACGAGTTGGGCAAGAAAGTGATACTGCGCGCGAGCAGCTCAAGCGCGTCGTAACTCTTGCTCGTCGACTTGGCTTCCTTCATCTTGGACTTGTACTCAGCACCGTCCTGGTTCTCTACGACGCCCTGGAACAGGTCCTCAACGATGATCGCCAAGACACTGGGCAGACACGCGTCCAAGTCGGAGTCAAACGCGTTCTCCGCCTCTGGTTGCTCACTCTGGTCGTCCAGCAGCGAGCGAGGCTTCTTGGGCTGTGCGATCGTGCTCACCTTCTCCAAGATCACGTGCAGCGTGTACGCAAGCACGTGAGTCGAGGCCTCCGACAGCGAGTGGCGCAGCTCCTCGACGATCGGCAGCAAATACGCGGTCCCCATCTCGTCCACGATCTTGACGAGCGTGACGCGCGCGGACGCACGGATGTCTTCCTGCTTGCTCTTGAGCAGCTTGATGAAGCTGACGAGAAGCTTCGGGAACTCGAGGAAGAACGCCGAGGCACGCAGACGGCGCAGCACCTTCACGACAGCCAACGCCAGCGGCACACGCACCACGACATCCTTGGACGCCACGATACTGTCATCGAACGAAGTCGTTGCCGACAGCTTGTGGGCACCCTTCGCCGTCACGGCCTTGAAGAGATACTTCTTGAGCATCGGCAGCACTTGTGACTCCATTTGGTCCTGGACCTTGAACGCCTGCGCATGCAGCTTGGCCGCTTCGTCTTCAGTCTGGCGCAGCGTGCGGTTCTTGGCTCGCACCTCTTGCCAACCGTGGAACGCAGAGGCTTCGTTCGTGAAGTGGTGGTTGTCGATAACAGCGCAGATCGACGAAATGATGGAGCTTTCCATCTCAGCGTGGCCGTCGATCGACTTGAGCAGACGACGCAGCAGCGCTAGGTAGTGCGACCAGCCCAGCAGACCGGCCGACGCACCAACACAGATCGCAGCCTCGTGACGCAGCGACTCCTGGGACTTGGCCTGCGCCTCGTAAATGAAGTGCATCACGAGCGGCAACAGGAGGTTGTTGACCGTGGAGTTCGTGAACCACTTGTCCGTCGGCGTCTCCTCCACGACCTCCATCGCAGTGGCCTCATCGTCTTCATCCTCTTCGGCCATCTCAACGTCTTCATCCTGCTTGTCGGTGGGCTTGACCTCCACAACACTGGTGCTTGGCGTCGTCTCCTGAGCCTTCTTGGTCTCCACCATCTCCTTCATCAACGCGCTCAGCTTCTGCAGTGCGCGGCGCTTGCGGTGGACTTGAATGTGAGTCAAGTTGTAGAAGAAGTCGACTTCCACGTCGTCAGCGCGACGCAGCAGCGCAAGGTCGCTCGGAACGTACACCAGTGAACGCAGCGCCGACGAGTAGTCCGCCAGCGTCGCCAGCAACATCACGAAGCCGCGACGCACATCTTCGCTCGGCACGCGGACACTGAAACGTACGCACGGCATGATCAGGGACTCGAGCACGTTCAGCAGCACGATACGGCGAGGCGCGTCAGTGGCGTCGTTGGTCACAGCATCCGCCGCGAGACGGATCAGCGTCGTGATGCCAGCCAAGGCTGCGCTACGAAGCGTGTACTCAGTTTCGTGCATGCACTGCAGGAACTGAGCGGTGACAGGCGTGAGCAGCGCCGCGTCCTCCACGAATCCACGGAAATCCTGGTTGTTCAAGTCACTCAGCGCCGTCATTCGCGTCTCAAAGTCGATTTCTTCGATCTTCTTGGCGTCAAACGCGTTCGTATCACGCAGGAACGCACCCACACGAGCGAAGGCGCCATCCTGTTCGGCAGTCTGGCCGCCAATGGCCACAAACACTTCCACGAGATGACCACGCACATTTCGGTCGGTGAGGCCGTTTGGACCAGGGGCCAGCAGCTTGGCGAGCGCTGCCACGTAGCGCTTGGCGTCCGCGAGCAGAGGCACGAGCTGAGCCAAAACCTGGAGAATGTTCTCCTTGTCAACGATGGAAGAGTGGTGGTTGCGCTGCAGGAATGGCAGCAGAAGCTGGAAGAGATCCAATGCGGACTGCTGCGAAGACTGCTGAAGCTCCGGCGTGTCCGAGAGGTGCTGCGAGATGCGGCACAGGAAGCCAAGCTCACGCTTGGACGATCCGGCGTACTTCTCGTGCGCGTAGCGAGCAGCCTTCGACTGGAATCGTGTCACAAACTGAGCCAACACGAACGGAATGTGAGGGACAAGCAGCCACGAGGCAGGCGTGGCGTCTTCCTTCTCGTCGCCATCGAGCATCGCGCTCAGGAACTGGAGCACCGACGTGAGGATCTCAGGGGTGATTCCACGCGCGTTCGTGTCGGTGGTGTCCGACAAACCCGACGACAAACAGCGGATGACGCTGGCGACGTGGGCTTCACTCAGTGAGTGACGCGAACGCTCACCACTGGCGACGGACACGACAAACTGCAGCAGCGCTGAGGCCTTGGCAGCACCGACAACAGCACCAGGCAAGTGAAGAACGGCGTCGTTCGCCACAGAGAGCGCACGGTCCACCCAAGGCGTGAAGTTCAGGCGGTCGTCGTACTTGTCGACGAGCTCAGCCAGGCGGCGGAAAGCCAGCGTACGGATCTGCTTACGCATCGCCAGCGACTTGCCATCGTAGTGCCCACGAGCACCAGTGGCAGCAGTAGCGTCTTCGTCGTCACCAGCTTCCTCCATCTCGACATCTTCCTCGGCTTCCTCCAGCTTCTTCGCGAGTTCTTCATCACGTTCACGGTAGTTGTCCGCGAGCACGGACAGCACGACATCCGCAAGCGCAGGCACAAACGTCGTCAAGTGGACACCAAGCTGTGCGATCAGGTCCTCAAGCAAGTTGAGGAAACCCAGCACACGCGACGCCTGGACGGTCTCCACGTTGGCAACATCTTCGACGATCGACTGGCTCTTCTCGTGGACGTTGATCTCGAAGGCACGCACGACCAACTCGATAAAGTATACCAATTCCGATGGAGGCAGAGCTGCCAGGTAGCTGAGGATCGCGGCACGACGCGCACCGACGGTATCACCAGCGTTACGGCCCTTCTTGCTGACCGCCTTGGCGTAAAGCAGACGCATGAGGACGGGCAGCAACGCCTCACGGTGCTCTGCCATCACAATACCGGCATCAGGCGCGATGTGGAATGTCGTGAGCTCTTCACGGAAAGTAGCGGCATCCGCGATGCGGTTCAGCTGCGTCTTGTAGGCCGCGAGATGCTTCTTGCCGAAGCCGTACAGGCACTGGAGCGCGAGTTTCGAGACCGTGTCTTCGGCCTTCATCAAGAACAAGTCGAAGAAGAGGTCGTGGAGCAGCGCATTCGCGAAGGCGCCCTTCATGTTCTTGAACGCAGCAAAGAGACGCAGGTAATCAAGCGTGCGCTGGCGAACAGCCTTGGAGGTGACCGCAGTAGGAGCCACGTACTTGGTGGAAATCCACTCGCCAACTTCCAACTGGTGGGCCTTCACGAGCGTCTCCTGGATACCGGTGAGCTTCGGCGCGTCGATCTCGTCCTTGTAGATGGTCGCGTACTGGTCCTTCAGGAACAACAAGAACACTGGCACAACGAACTTGGTCTTGGTCTCGATGCCGTCAATGTACTTCTCCATGCCCTTCCACAACAGACTGTGGTGCGTGAGCGTGTCCGTAACTTCCGACGTGTCGAGTTCTCCTCGCTCAAGACGACACACCGCCTGGAACTCTTCCGCAACGACCACAGCGACATCCTTCTCCTTGTTATCGAGCGTCGCCCCCTGCTGGGGGGCTTCACTCGGCATGGGCAGCTCGGCTCTCGTCGCCGCCGCCCACAGCTCATCGCGGACACTTGGCCAAAACGAGTTGAAGTCAAGCACGACTACCTCGGCGATCGCGTCCGTGACGTGGGACCACAGTGAAGCGAACTTCACGTGGTACAAACCGAACAAGTGGTGGACAGCGAGACGCTTGTACACCGCCGGCGTCTGCTTGGATCGCGACAGGATCTTGATACGCGTCAGGTGGCGCACGATCTCACGCTCGACGTCCACGCTGATGGACTCGCACAAGGTCTCAGCTTCCAGCGCGTGGTCAATAATCTCGCACTCGCCTTCAAGCATCGAGGCGTCGACGTCTTCCGATGGCAAGTAGGAAAGACGGTCGAATCGCGACAGGATCTCGAGTGTCACACGACGCACCGCACGCGTCGGCGAGCGCAAGTTCGCGCCCAGCACGCGCTCGGCTTCGTCCAGCAGAGTCACTGGCAGCGTCTCACGCTGCTTCTCGCGCGTCTGCATCTTCATGAACTCAGCAAATGCAGCCAGCATCGCGTAGGACTGCTCCTGGCCCTGCAGAGCCTGCCACACGGACACCGGGGCAGCCGCCTTTTTGCCAGTCTTGGTCTTCTTCTTGTTCGAGGTAGCATCTTCTGGGAGCACCGACGCAGCAATCTGCTGAACACGCCACAGCTCAGCACGAAGTAGTCGCCACGCTACGCTGTCACTGGATTCCTGCTGCTTCGCCACTTGAGCCTCGACCTTCGCCAACAGAGGAGTCGCAAACGCTGACCACTCCGTCTCGACAATGTCGAGCAGCGCGACAGCGCGCGTCAGCTTCCACGCCAGCGTGAGCTTCGTCGCGTCTTCTATGTTCGCAAGCGCCGCGTCCACCGCGTCACGCGCAACCGTCAAAGCGCAGGCAATCTTCTTCTTGCCATCGTCCGTTGGAAGCGTGAGGAATCGCTGGCCGTCGCGGAGCGCAATGTATTCGTTGTCATCGGCGACGTCCTCGTTGGACGCGGCGTAGGCGCCCAGGCGACCAATGAGCACGGCAAACGCGGTCACATCTCCACTCTTCTGGTCGAGAAGTGATTCGACTGCCAGCTTCATCGCGTGGGGGAAGAGGAAGGATCGGACAAACTCGACCGTCACGTGGGCGTGGAGCAGCGCGCGGTCGATCATCGCCATCAGCTCGACACGCCAGTACTGGGCCACTTCAGGCGTCGAGTGAGAAGCAGCGGCGTAGAATCGACCCACCTGCGACGACGTCACGTCTTCAGCCGGCGTCACGAGGCGCCACACGGTCTCCAGCAATCGCAACACGACATCACGCAGCGGCTCGCTCGTCTCGGTCAGCATCCACTCAGGCGCGAGCAGCGACGCGCAGATATAATGGAGCGTCGTGACGTTCTTGGACTCGAATGTGATGAGCTTGGCGCTCTTCCACTTGATCAGCGTCAGCAGCATCGTCATGACACGGGAGATGTACAGGTCGTTGGCACTGTGGCGGTCGCCCTTGGCGACCATCTTCTGCAGCACGAGCTTGAAGCACTCGAGCATCTCGAGGGCATTCGCGGCATCCGTGTGCTTTACCATGTACTCGCTCGTGCGGCTGACGATATCACACACCAGCTCGCGGTCTTCGTCACCGTCGGCCTCGGCATCTTTCGGGCGGAACGATCCCAGCAGCGACACGAAGATCTCGTTCATGCGCGAGTGGAAGCCGTGGCCAACGTTCTTAATGAGCGCGAAGAAGAGCTTGGCGCTGCCGTCGCGCAGGATCTCGTTGTCTTTGCCGGAGCCACGCGCCAGCGCCTTGAGGTACGACGTCAGGTACTTGCGCAGGTCCTTGGCGTCGTCGATGCGTCGCAGCAGCACGGACAGCGTCTGCGCCGCGAACTCGCGCACGAACGGCTTTGGGTGGCCAAGCAGCGGGAAGTAGCACTTGTGCACGGCGTCCATGTCCTTGAGCAGTTGCACGCGCAGGATGTTGAACAGCATCGTCAGCGTCTTGAACACCTGCGTACTCAGCTCTGGCTGCAGAATAACAAACGCGATTGAAGACACAGCAAGTCAGCAAGTGATGCAACAGCGGCAATATGACTCCAATCGCATTAGTACGTACGTCTTTTGTGTCAATGACAGCGATGATGTGCGGCAGCACGCCGGCAAAGTGCGGGTAGAACTCACGACGCAACTCGCGCGCGAGCGCCGTGACGAGCTTGAGCACGGGCAGCATGCGCTCTCGTTGGATGTCGGCCACGGGCTCGGCCTGGAGCTCGGCTGTGAGCAGCTTGACGATCTTCTTGAGGTGGTGCAGCAACTGCGGCGTGGTCGTACTGAGCTGCTGCAGCTTCCGGTACAGCACCTGGAAGCTCTCGATGGTCGTGAGCTCGCCCTGGAGACCCAGCTCCTCCGTGAAGCTGAGCGAGATCTCATTGGCGTTCGTCTTGACATGCAGCTGCAGCTCGGTCTGCAGGTTCGCCACGCGCTCGCCCACGCGCTGGAAGCGGTGCCGCTTCTTGGACACCGTGGTCGGTCGCTTCGGCTCGGCCGACATTTTCACTCAGCAGCGGGCAGGTCTAGTACAGTCGAGTCACTTCCGCAGACGCTGCGTGTGTATTATTACGTGTACTTGTCGAGCGCTTGCAGGCAATCCAATCCAATCTACCACCAATGCTCTGTTGCCCTTGACGCTTGTCGTAGCTCTTCGTGCTCCGGCGCCCAATCAATTGGTTCCAAATAGAGCGCGCACCTTGGACAGCAGCGTGTCCTGATTGGTCTCAATTTTGTCCAATGGCAGCGCCGCAAATTGCCGCAACACGTCCAGCCGAGGTTTTTTGTTGGAGCTCGTCGGAAGAGTGTTGGTCAGTGTACCCATTCCGTGCTCGACCTGCTCGAGCTCGGCGGCTTTGCGCTTGGCGATGGCCAGCACGTCCTGCGGGAAGCCCGCCATGGCGGCCACGTGCACGCCGAAGCTCTCCATGCAGGCGCCGTCGCGCACCTGGTAGATCATCGTGATCTCGCGCTCGCCCGTCACCGCCGTCACGTGCTTGTTCGCGAAGCCCTGCGGGTGGTCGTGCGCCAGCGCCGTGAGCTCGTGGAAGTGAGTCGCGAAGAGACACATCGCGCGCACTTTGGTGAGCAGATACTCGGAGATCGCCCACGCCAGTCCGAAGCCGTCGTACGTCGATGTGCCGCGGCCGAGCTCGTCGATGATGACGAGTGACTTGTCGGTCGCCTTGTGAAGGATCGCACCGGCCTCGAGCATCTCCATCATGAACGTCGACACGCCGCGCTGCTGCAGGTCGCCAGCGCCAACGCGCACGAGAAGTTTATCGAAGATTGGGAGACGCGCGGCTTCAGCGGGAACGAAGCTGCCAATCTGCGCCATCACGGCGATCGTGCCGAGCTGGCGGATGTAGGTACTCTTACCACCCATGTTCGGGCCCGTGATGAGCTGGAAACGCGACTTTTCGCGAAGCATCTCGTAGCTGTTGGGGATGAAGTCAACATGCTCCTGGAGTTCAACACACGGATGGCGAGACTCTTGGAGTACCACGCACTCGCCATTTTCCTCGACTTGTGGGCGGCAGTAGCCTGTACCAGCGTGGCAAGCCGCGTGTGCGAACCCCAGCAACACATCGAGCTCCGCAAAGACCGTGGTTGCTGCCTCCAGCACTGGAACGTATGTGCTAGCAACATCCACGGCAGCCGTCAGCAGGTGCGCCTGGCGCTTCTCGTACTCAGCGCGCACGTGCTTGTAGCTGTCAGCCAGCTTCTTGAGCTTGGTGGTCGTGAACTGGACGCCGTTTGCGAGCACTTGGCAAATGTGAACATACGGGAGCTTGGAAATACGCGCTTCTTCCTTCTTGTCAATCACACGGAACACGAACCCGCGCACCTTATCCTTCTCGCACTTGATGTCGCCCTTGATCGTCTGGAGCGCATTGCGGTGTTCGTCTTCGATCTCCGAGAGCAAGTCGTTCCACTCATTACGCAGATCCTGGAGCTCCTCATCGTGCTTGGCGTTGACGACAAGCGTTGGTCGGCTGTCAAGGTCGACGACTTCAGCGACCAGCGAAACGTAGCCACTCAGATCAGCAAGGATCTGTTCCAGATCCTTGGCGTACTTGAGCTGCAAGATCTCCTTATTAGGGCCGTCGTATCCCTGGAGGAGCTTCAGAACGCGAGGCATCGCGTCGACAGCAGCGTCGTACACATTCACGAGATCGGTGATTGTGGCTCGGGTCTTCTTTTCCAGGCTGACACTTAGTCGTTCAAGATCGGGCAGCGCCTTCATGCACTCATCCAAGAGCTCCATGCGCAGCGAGGTCTCGTCCACGAAGATCTGGACAACGTTCTGGCGCTTTTCAATCTCCTTTGCATCAAGAAGTGGCTGACGAATCCATCGCTCGAGCAGTCGGCGGCCCATCATCGTCTTGCCTCGGTTCAGGATCTCGAGAACGCTGCCTCCCACACGCGAAGAGCTCTTTGCAGCGGCATCAGGAAGCAGGTTGAGCGACCAGATCGCAGCACTATCCAGCTGCATGGCGGACGACAGGTTGCCGTGGGACAACGCGTAGCATCCAAACTCTTCTGGCTCTGCCATGAGCTTGAGCGCATCGATCAAACACGCCAGCGAGCCCATCGCGAGCGACATATCCGCCTCATTGGTGAACTGTCCCAGCGAAGACGAGGACTCACCCAGCAGTCGCGTGAGATTCGTCTCGAGACCCGAGTCATTCTTAAACGAGTTCTTCTTGAGGTACACGTTCGCTACGTCGTTGGCCTTGAGCAGAGCGTGTAGCTTCTTGCTGTCGCCGACGTGTGGTTCCTGTGCGAGGTCTGCCGGCAGGAAGCACTTGGACGGAACGATCTGCACGAGGAGCGTCTCCAAGTTGGTCAGCTCGCTCGAGTCGGAGAACGCGAACAGCACGAACTCGTAGTGCTTGGTGTCTTCGTTAGCTTGGCCCTTCACACACGAGCGGCGCGCGCGCGGGCGACGCACCACCACGCCCACTTGCTTTAGGTGCTTGGAGTTCTTGATCTGGATGGCGATCTCAGCCATCGGCGCATCTTCGTTGTCGCTCGCATCACTCATGGTTCGCTGCGTGCAGTGGGTCTCTCAATGGACGTTTCCTGCTCCGAGGAGCTTCTCAATTGCCGCGCCAATCACGCAATTCGCGCCAAAGTGAATCAGAGTGATGGTCATCCCCTTGACTGAGTGACATAACCCTCGTGAAAATGACTAGCGTGTCAGTTGCCAGGATGAGCTGCTCGAGGTCACAAGTGTAAATGTGGCGGGCAACGTACGACACCGTGCTGACGGAGCACGCGGTGGCAGCGGTGGATGGCAGCAGCGCCGCGGAGAAGCTGATTGATGCTGCACTCGCCAATGGAGATGCAGCGCATGAAGACGCGGGGGCCAAGAAGCTGCGTCTGAGTGCGATCGGTCGGGAACTGGTCCGGCCGCTCGACGAGCTCAAGGCGATTGGCGCCGAGACGCCATGCCACGAGAAGCTGAGCGTGTTACAGCTCCAAGTCGTCTGTCGCTTGTTTGTGTGCTGCAGTGGGGTGGAGTTTGATGCTCCCATTTCGTTGAAGTCGAAGGGCAAGTCCAAGAAGAAGGCGAAGAAGGGCAAGAAGATGACCAAGCCTACCGATATGCGCAGCCAACTGCGTGAGCTGCTGGACCGCATTGCGCTGCTCGTGGATTCTGCGAACCCTCCATCCATTGCAGAGAGCGAAGACGAGCCGTCGCCGTTCCACCACTTCCTCTTGCATGTGCTGGAGAAACCCCTTGGTGCATACCTCCCACAAGTGTTCACGTTCTTGCGGGAGGAGTACGAACTCACGGAAGAGGAGGAGTCGCGACCGACACCAATGACCTTCGCTCCTCGGAAGGTGCGAAAAGGCACTCATGATCGCTGCCACTTTCGTCGTTTACTGATGTTGTATTGCACGCCTAGGCTTCCACGACCCCAGTTAAAGTCGAACAGGCGCCAACCACGACGAGCATTCTCTCCGCTTTGAAGGACGAGCGGCCGACCAAGAAGCGCCCCATGTCTGTGGTACGTCGTCAATGAAGCTGCTACGTGGCAATGCCCTTGACTGACTCGTCGTGTCCACCAGTCGTCTGACAAATTCAAAGAGGTGCAGCTTCCTGGTCAGCTAGCCAAGGGCTCGCAGCCTCAACCATCGCTCAAGCGTGCGAAGACACTGGAGCTCGGGAATCTCAAGGCAGCGTCACAGCCAACTGCGTCCACCAGACCACACTCGGCGTCTGTATCGTCTGGATTGCCATCCAAGCTTCCCAAGCGTCACTCGTCTGGATCATCGAGCGCGTCGCTCGTGTCCCTCGCTGCCGCGTCAAAGAAACCAAAGTCATCGAGATCACAGGCGACACTGCCTAAGCCCATGCTGCCACTGCTCGTGCGGAACGTGGATCGCCAGCTCTTTCCGGCAAGACCATCGACGTCCAATGGCGCTGCTCCAGCGTTGAAGACACAGCCTCTCACGGGCAGTAAGCTCGGCAATCCCGCAGCCATGCGTCACGCTCCTGGCGCGAGAATCGGTGCCCCTGCTGTTGCCAATTTGTCGAGGGCGTCGGTCGTGATGAGGACCCCAGACCGCCCACAGCGTGTGCAGAGATCACAACCGCGCATTCTCATCGAGTCGTCACCGCCGCTGAGGAACCCATTTGCGTCAGCGCGGATTCGAAAGCCCGGCGCGCAACTGCCCAAATAAAAACCTTCGTGTGTCGTTGATCCCATATAACCCATCCAAAATGCGTTCATGTTACCGCCCATCGCTATCGCTATCACTATCACTTCCGTAACCTACCAGTCCTCCGAGTCCTACGTTAGCTGTGACCTTGACAGTGCTCTGAACTTTCTTCTTCTTCGCGTCCACGGCACTGTCCGCTGGCTTCTCCTGCAGCTTCCGCTTCGCTTTGATGACGACGGCAGGCGCGGCCACCGGCTTCTTCTCCTGGAGCTTCTTTAAGACAGCGTCTGATAGCGTCGTTGGTTTGGTGACGACTGCCGGGGCCACTGTGGTGCCTGTGGTGCTTGAGCTCTTGGCGGATTCGCGTGCAAGCACTACCGAACAATCACCACTTGTCAGTCACTAGAACCTGAATAAATCAGGCCATATGATGACGTACTGAATTCCACGAGGTCGTCTTGCTGCTGCGCCTTGCGCGTCTTCTCGCTGTCCGCTTGGCGGTTCTCCAAGTCGCGAATGAACTCGATTTCGTCGTCATCCAGCGCCTTCGGCGGAGCTACGTCAGCCAAAGCACAACTACGTTAGCATCAACCGCATGAAGCTGCCTGGTGCTTCCAAGAGACAGACGCACCGAAAGGGTTGTTCTTCTCTTTCCAGTCCTTGTCCTTCTGGTCTTTCATCTCCTGGAGGCGATCATACAGCGGTTTGTAGTCGGCATCCTGTGCGCGAGGCGCTGGAGCCTCCGACAGGCGCTGCTCTTCGACGTTGTCTCCGAAGAGCTACAGGCACAACCACGGCCGTCAATAAAGAATGAAGAATCACACACAAGTCAGTCAGCTTGCAGACATCACGTACGCCATCGGATGACGTCAGCAGCGTCGTGGACACGAAGCCAGGCAGCGCCGCGGTCTTGCGCGCCGTCTCGCCATTCGCATCTCGTGGCTCCATTGTGGATGTGCTCGATCCAGGTAAACGAATTCTCGCATAAGTTAACTCCGTGTCATTTGGATAAAAACCTTGTTTCTGAGGTTGAATAGCCGCTTGGTGGTTGGAGCAAGTTGCCCTTTGAAGGCCACATTGCTGCCAACGACAATAATGGCGACCACCGTCCCCATGAGCGCGGCGGCGGCGGGCGCAGTGCTGCGCGATTTCCTGCTCGCAGCCGAGCGTACGAAGCAGCCGCTCGATGCCGCTGTGCAGCGCTTCGCGGACGTGGCGACTCGCGAGAGTCGCATCCTTCAGGTCTTCCTGGAGGCGAGTCCACACGCCGACGCCGTGTTCCACATTTGGCCGGATGAGAGCGGCAAGGGCACGCGCTGGGAGGACCGTGAGAGCATCGCGCGCTTCCTGGAGGTCGTGAAAAACCTGCTGCAAGTGCAGCTCGTCGAGCGCCAGGCACAGGACGCGGCGGAGGCCATGGCGCTCAAGATCGTGCGCGAGAAGAGCGCGAACCTGGAGAAGCTGCTCTCGTGGAGCGACAAGCCGATCATCGAGTTCCGCGTGCTGGACCTCATGGCGACGATCGTGAGCGTGAGTGCCGCTGCAGCTCGTGAGCTGGTGCGAATCTTCAACTTCCAAGGCGCGTCGTTTACCAAGATCGCTGGCCGCCGCTTGAAGAAGCCCGTCGCTACGACGACGGAGCCTGAGGCGACCGTGCACACGGCCACGCCGCCCTTCCAGATCCGAGAGGTGTACGTGCGCTTGGTGGCGGCGCTGACGGCGTGCGCAGACAAGAGCGTGCACCGCTTCGCGCTCAAGGAAGGCGGACTCACGTCGTCGCTGCTCAAGAGTCTGGACGGTGACGACGCCGAGATGATGGCGGTCGTGCTGGGCCACTTGGACGCGCTCGTGCTTCAGAACGAGAACCTGGACACTCGTGGTCGCACGACGATCTTCAACAACGCCGCCATCCAGCTGCTTGTAGCCGTCGTCAAGTCTGAGGACGGCGACGCTGCGAGCCAGGCGTGGACGATGATGCACAAGCTCTTCTTCGCAGACAGCGCGCTGTTCCGACTTCCTGCGCGTCAGTCGCTGCGTCTGTTCCTATTGAAGTCAAGCGTGAATGCCGCGCTGGCGTCAGCGGATGCTGTCGCTGTCATTGACGCCGCTGCGACGACCGACAACGCCGCCACCGAAAACACCAACGCCACAGTCAAGATCATCCGTAACGTCATCGGCGCGATCGCGGTCAATGACTACGTCCGCAGTGAGCGAGTTCGTGAGCTCGTGGCAAAGTTCCTGCTCGAGTACCCTGGTCTGGTCGCCGAGTTCCTCCAGATTCTGGCTCCACAGCTCGAGCCCAAGACCGGATACCGTTGGTTCTCTGTGGCGTCTATGGTGCAGAACTTGCTCTCCACTTCGCTTGAAGCTGTGGTTCCGGACATTCAAGCACCAGCATCCGCCACGATTGATTCGGCTGGGGGCTACACGGGTCAGATGCTCTCGTCTCGACTCATTTTGCCGCTGAACTGCCGTAAGGAGCTGTCGCGTGGGTTGCAGCACACCAACAACCTCGTGATCTACTCGGCCCTCGGCATCATGGAGTGTTCTCTGCGCCGCTTCCAGTTCATCCAGGCCAACCTTCCCACGGGCGTGGCGCGTTCCGATCTCGAGAACGAATTCCGATTCCTTCTTCCCAGCCCCGAAGCGCTCGTGTCGTTGCTCATGAAGCTAAGCGCAACAGTGGAAACGGCGGCTCTGGCGTACCTGCGTGCCCTGGCTGTCTTCCGCCTCTACCTCGAGTGCCTGCCTCAGGCGATGAGTGAAGTCAAGGCCGACTTCACCAAGCTTCTTGCGTGGCAGTACCTTGATGCCAATGACGACGGTAACATGAGTCGAGCGATGCGCGGCGTGATCGCCGGTGAAGTCTTGCGGATCTTGATGGTCGTCGACGAGTCGCGTCTGCACTACGTCGTGGCTTCCGGCTCGGCATCCAACGACGCGTCGCGTTCCAAGCTGTCACAGTTGCTGCGACTGTTTGCGTCGTCGGCAGCTGCGTCAGGCGAAGCAACTCGAGTGTTGGCGCGTGGTGTGTTAGTTCGCGTACTCACTGCGTTGAAGGTTTTCGGTACCGAAGGTGATGAAGAGATCGGTGTGTGGCTCGACAATCTCGTGACAGGCGGTGATGGCGCGATCGTGTTTATGGAGACCATCCTTCAAGATCTCGTGGCCGACCCCTTTGCGTTCTTGGCTCCATTGGCCACTGACAGTGATTCGGCGAGCCCAGCGACATTGGCGCTGATTGCTGCCCTCCATGGCCGATGGCCGTTGCCGCGTTCCGTGTCGAAGTTGGATGCTGTTCGCCAATTCCCAGCAGTTCTGGCGTTTGGATCGCGTGTGCTGATATCAGTGATGTGTCGATCTGCGGACCCAAAGTTTATGGCTCGCCTTATCTCCGGCGGCCAAACCGACGAAGACAGCGATGGCGAGTCGCGTTCGACGAAAAAACGCCGCCGCAGCGAATCAGTCGACTTGAGCTCTCTGTCATCGTTCCAGTGCCTGCAACTTCTTGCGCAGCAGATTGTGTCCCCCAAGACTGTTCGACTTGAAGCGGCGGCAGCTTCGTCCGAGTGGAAGCCTACCAAGACCAAATCGGCTTTCGTTGAAGCGCTTTTCTCGATGAATGCTTCCAGTTTCGTCACCCAGTTCTCCAAGATTTTTCAAGATCTCCTTCGTCATGGCCTGCCGGCGGTTTGGCTCCACCAATACATTAGCGCTCGTCCGGATGTCGACTTGGTTGTCCTCCTGGACAGCGTCACCGTGGCGGCAAAGAAAGACAAACAGTTCGGACCGATGATGCGCGATCTCGTGAACACCTTGCCGCTGTACCTCTTCTCCCAGCGTATTTTGTTCGCCCTTGCGGTTGAGACCAGTGCCGAACAAGACAAGAATTTGGCCAAGCTCGTCAAACAACTTGGGGGAAGACTTGAACAGTTGGCTCCAGGACAGTCGCGGGATGCAGTCGGCTTTGTTGCTGAGCAAGTGCTTGTTGCGATCCATCTTCTTCGCAGCGGTTCCGCCCTCTCCCTTGTCGGTTCGCTTGCCGAAGTGCTTCTCCGTTCTTTGATTGTGGTGGCAAGTGGGGGCAAGCAGAATGCAGCGACAGCGTCAGCATCAAAGCGACTCCGTCTCAAGCTGAAGAACGCTGCAGTGTCGTCCACTCAACAGCCCAAGCTCGGCGCTCTGGATATGATCGCGCTCTCACTTGGTACGAGCGACGAGAGCGCGACGGCGGTCGGGCAGCGCCTTCGCCACTCGGGAAGTGCCGTTGCCACGATTTTGTTGGCCCAGCGGCTGCCTGTCGCCCTGCGCCTTCATGTCTTGAGCAAGTTACTCTCACTGAGTTCGGCCCTGACTCCAGCTACTCGTCATGCCCCAGTCGTAATGAGTATCGTCGGCACGTTGGATGCGGATACGTCCATTCGTGGCTTCATCGGAGCCAAGCGCTTGACGGGCCAACTTTGGCACTCCATCATCTCGCTGAGTGAACAAGCCAAGGATGCCCCGGCTCTCCGCGTCGTGTCCGCAGGTCTCCATGTCCTGACTCAACTCGGTGGCATCTCCGAAGCGGCCTTCCGTGAAACGATTCCGTCGACGTGGGTTCGTGTACTGTCGGACAGCCTCACGAAGCGTTCCGAGCTTGGTATGGATGCAATCGTGAAGCTCATTCGCCGACTGTGCAGCGTGATCATTCCGCGGGAACTGGTGACAGCTCGTGGATCTACGCGATCAGCTGCTGAAGAGCTCATTGGTCAGGTGATGAAGAAGAATACTTCGAACAAATCGACGCGTGTACTTGCGGTTGCTGTCGCCCTGATGGCAACGTACGGCACGGACGCGTCAGCCGCAGTCGAAGCGGCTACCCACGATGCCAAGTTGACCACCCAAGTCGTCCAGTCGGTGATGCGAAGTTCGACGGGAGCTGATGCTGATGAGACAGCACTGGGCTTGGTTGTGTTGCGTCATGCGGCGACTCAAGATGAGTCTTCTCGCTCCGTGATTGACGCGGTCGAGGAAGTGGCTCAGTCCTTGAAGACTGGATCGCCTTTGGCTCCATCGCAGGTGCTGGCTTTGCTGCTCACTCTGCGCAACCGGTCGACGAGTGAGTGCGGGTGGTCTTCGGAGATCGCGTCGTTCGTAATTCGTTCTGCTGTCTCCCACGCCAACGTCACTGGTGAAAACGCTGAAGCCGGAGCTGGTGCAGTTCTGCAGTCGTTATTCGTTGTGGTCCGGGACTTGCTTCTTCACGCGCCGACTTCCAGCGCGGTGACCAGCATCACCACCAAGTCATCGGCAGACATCAAGAAGCTGCTGACTGCTGAGATCGAGCCCGAGGACGCTTACATTCGATTCGTGCGAGCGTCTCGAGTTGTTGTGAGCCTCATCTCAGCCCAAACCTCGGCGAAGGCTTACAGCGTCAGTGAGCACTTTGAAAAGCTCACCAAGAACTCGCATTTCGCTGCTAGTCTTAGCAACCCATCGGTCAACGTCGAGCTTCTTCGCCTTGTCGCCAGTCTTTTGCGTCTTGGTCCAGAGACGTTGTACAGCCGCACGGTCTTCCAACACCTTCTCGGCTCGTACAACGCTTCGCTCTCGCTACCAGACCGTATGATCCGCGCTTTGCTCGACGACTTTGAGAGCAAAGTGGGCATTTTCGCCTCCCAGTACGGCTACCGCTTCGGTGCGTCGTCCATGGTATTGTCCCAGAAGCAAGACGGCAGCATCCGCAGCGACCTCGTGGAAGATTCCGCGTGGCTACTGAGCGGCGGACTCGAAGCTTCGCGAGTGCGTGCTACGATCGAGTGGTTTCCACTGAACCGCGCCGTGTCTGTGAAGGGCGACGCACATTTGCTGCTGGAAGAAGGTACCGACACCGATGATGAGGACAGTTGTGATGACGTGGAGGAGCAAGCGCTGGCGGTTGTGTACGATCCGTCGTACTTGCTACCTATGCTGTCGCGCTTTGTGTCTTCATCGGCGCTTTCCGACGTCGCCATCGTCCAACAAGGAGTTCTCGGCGTGGCATTGCGTGCTGTTTCATCGAACGCCGACGACGTGCGTGAGTACGCGTACGGAATTCTTGCGCACGTGCACGAAGCACTCAGTGCTGACGCCGCGACGGACTTCAAACCGGGCCGTCAGATTCACTTGATGCTCGATACGCTTCGCAACGCGATCCAGGAGCCTCTCGAAGGTGTCTCTTCGTTGATCACCGTCTTCATGAACGACGCTGTGTCCATCCTGAGTCGCCCAGGCCACGCGATGTACCCGCACCTGAACCACTTCTTGCTGGCTCGCCCAGCGCTCGATCTGAGCGACGTGCCAATGTTCTACTCACTCTTCAACAGCCACTCGCCGCTGACGTACAAGCAAGAACGCTCGTGGCTTCTCCACGGACTGCGTCGTGGCGTGCGTGAAGACGCCGACGTGTCGCTGCTGATTCGTCGTCACGTGCCGTCGATTTTGCTAAGTTTCTTCGCGTCGGACCTCGCAGATGACCACACGCAGTTGCTGGTGGCCAACATCCTGACGGCGATGCTCAAGACGGGGACCGGCGCCACGTATTTGCTGACCAAGTGCGCGTTCTTGGAGTGGCTCACGGCTCGTTTCCATGAGTCGTCGACGTCGTCGCTGGGCGTCCTTCATGCTCTCTCCATCCTTCTCGAGAACTCACTTCACGTACGCCTCTCTGCCTCCTATAATGAATTGTATCGACTCTGATGACTGACACGATGCCTCTCTCTTTGCAGACGGAACTCTGGGAGCACATTGATGCCTCGCAGCGTCACGCTCTCAGCACGGCGGCGGTGAGCTGCTACGAAGTCTTCTCGTCAGCGGTCATGTACCGCCAGGCGCACAACATCCCAGCCACCAAGGAGCTCATGGCTCGCGTCGCGCAGCTCGCTCTCCAGCGAGCGTACACGGCGTGTTCGCTGGCGACGTTCACCACGCTCTTCAACGTCTCGATCCTCGTAAACGGCGAAGGCGACAACAAGATCGCGATGGCGTGTGCGGAGGAGCTGACCACGAGCCGCTTGCTGACGCACCCTGAGTTCCAGAAGCCTCGCTTCGCTGAATGGAGCTCGCTGCTGGCCCGCGTCGCGCGTGTTCTCTCACAGGAACTGCGCGTCTTGGTCAGTGCCGAAGCATCCACTGGTGCTGAGACGGCGATCAGCGTCGGCCAGGAGATCCGCGCCAAGGACGTGCTCACGAGCCTTCGCAGCGTGCTGATTGAGGCGCCGTCGCTTCGTTTGATGGTGCTTGAGCTGCTGCAAAGCGAGCTCACGACTGCGGCCATGCTGCTGTGATTGGGCCACATAGATGAGGACAGGAGCCTGTCGTTGAATACATGAACTACTTCTATTTGAACTCAAGTTGCCGAGAAGAATACCATTGCCAAGCCCAGCAGCTCCGCAAGGTTCCATTATTTTTTTGTAGAGGTCATCCACATCGACCTTATTCAAGAATTGTTGGCTTCCATTGTGACATGCATCGATTATTACAGTTTTCCTCCAACGTGACTGCAAAAATCCAAAATGAAATGGTCTCCTACTCACGACGATGCGGCTGTAGATGGACGGATGCATGCCACTAAACTATATCATGGACATGCATCTTATATATGGTGCTACTCCTATACGCAGCACGCCTGACAACCGTCGAAACAGTGCCAAAATGCATGGCCGCCTTTCTCAACATCTCGGCAGCTCTTCTTCCTACCTCGGTCTTGTTTCCCGCCAAACCCCGTACAACCCTGTCGGCTCTTGAAGAGGGAGATTGCCTTGGGTGGCACGCCAGTCCGCATTCTTCGATCTCACCCCCACGACCGACATCCCACGAGAAAGCAACCAACCTGACCGACTAACGCGACGGCACCATGGCGCGCAAGAAGAGAACTCTCAGCAAGTCGGCGACGGCCACGAAAGTCACGCCGCCCACGACGACGACGGCGAGAGCGCAAGCGGAGCTAGCCAGAGCCATGCGCGAGGACCCGCAGCGGTCGGCGAACAGCCTCACGCGTCTCCCCACCAACGCACCGCTGGGTGGCGACGCTGAGCTCACGGAAGCCGAGTTCCTCGCACTTGCCATGGTGCAGTTCCAGGCTGCTGGCTCCCGCGCTGACGCCAAGTGGACAATGTTCGACATCGCGAACGATTTGGCTGGCGTCAACTTAGCGGTGCCGAAGCAGCTTCCCTTGATGTTTTGGGTGTTTATCCACACCTTCAGGCTCGTCGACACCTTCGGACCGAGAGTCTGGCGCATGGATCCGAGCTTCGACCCCGTGATTCAAGTCATGATCACGGCGTTCGCGCCCTTCGTGTGCCTCCAAGTGCTGCTCGTACGTCTCGTCGTATACAATTGCCAGCAGTTGACCGAGCTCACTGCCGTCTGCAACAAAAAGGTGTCTGCGCGTGTGATGGCGGATCTCGGCCCGGCGTCTGCGAAGTCGCTGCAGCCATTGCTGCGTAGTATGCCGTTGGCCTTCCAGTTGCTTTCCCTGGTGAGCATCTATGCGGCGGCTCGCGTGATGGTGTGGGTGTGGAAAGTCTTCATTGTGGCCAAGACATTGTTCCGTGCGGCGATGGAGATCTACAAGGAGCTCATGATGGCCATGAAGGAGAAGATCCAACGCGCGATCCTCGGTGAAGACGGCGGAAAGAACCGGAACGCGATGGCGATCAGAGTCATCCGACAGTGTGGCGTCGCGCAGTGGATCATGTGTCGTGCTGATGCGCCAACGAAAGAAGCCAACGGTGAACATCCCCAGCAACAGCCACAGTCGATGGTCCTTGACACTGTCATCATCAAGCACGAGGTGGCACCCGTCTACCCAGTCGTCCACTTGGCTACACCGCAGCGCTCCATCGAGGAGCTTTGATGCGATGATATCCGACCGAAGACTCCGGCTCGAGCGATTCGAAGTGTGCCCTGCATTTCTTCTTTATTGAGCTGTAAGCTCACTAGCTTCACTCAACGGCCTTCGTTGGCAGTTCGGTTTGACTGCTTCTGACGCACGACCAAGCTCCTCATTTACCAGCTAGCTCCGACAGAGCGTAAGAGCCAGCGTATGGATCAGCCTTAAGGAATACGTGATCGCCCTTGATATCGTTGCTCTCTCGTTTTCTATTCTGCTGCAGTGTTTTTTCTGGAGTTGCCAGATAGCCAAACGTCCCTTCGATTTGAGTCCAGTTTGCTGAACAAGATTCGAGTATTGCTTTCTAGAGGTACATTCATAGACTCACTGCGGAACTGTCGGCAGCAATTCGAGATAGTATTCATGATTAGAGGCTGGGAGCACGAAAGAAAATGGAGATGATGAAGTAGTAGCGGATTGCTCCCCATGCCTGGAGGAGGTTAAACGCATGGACGCCTCATGCACTGCTTAGTCGCAAGCGTATCCTCTGGCACTGCTTAGTCGCAAGTGTATCCTCTGGCCATGTGTGCGAATAGTCCATGGCGCTGTCGTGGAGCCACTTCACATAGGCAAACATTCTGCGTGCCGCCTTTCTCACCATATCGCACCACATTTCTCTTTCTTCAAGGCGTCTACGAAGACGGCGATGCGTCCAGTGAGAAGGAAATGAAAGAGCTACTTCCCGTCGGATGTTGCCCGGATACCGACGTCAGCGTCATCTCGATCTTTGACGTCTAAGACTCCTCCCTCATCACATGAGTCATCAACACAGATCCAGACCTCGTGCGACCGCCTACTCAACGTGGTATTACCACTGACAACAAGCTCGTGCATCATCAAGCACTTCTTCATATCCTGAGTACTCGCATCCTGCTTCCTCGTTCAGCTTTCGGATGAGTAGGTCCGTCCAGCCAATGTGTCACACTCAGACGTCAGCCTGCGTAGTCAGTTGCCACTAGTGCACGTTATTTACGAGTCTTCATCCTGCATGCTGCTACACCAACAGCTCATGGCAGCATCTTCATGGATACAAACCTCTCTCGTCATCGCCGCATCAAATCATGGCTCGGCAATCTCCCCACACGTCGCACGTCATTGCGGAAAACGTACTTAGTAGGGAACTCGCGACTCTTCGTGTCCCCGCTGCCATTTTCTGCCCGGTACGGACCCGCCAAGTCTCCACAAGACGCCTCTCGTCCCCTCGTGCGTCGTGAGCTCACTTTCTCTCTCTCCTCTCTACCCACCATGCCGCTGGACGCGACGGCGCGGCATGTCTTCGCCTATGGCGGCACAGCACTGCAGATGGCGGACGAGCACACTATGGTCACAGTCGCAGGCAACGCCTTGCAGTTCACGTCCACCGTCACGCACTCGCAACACTTCCTTCTCCGCAACAAGCCACGCAAGCTGCTGGCGTTTGACGTCAACTGGCGCAACTCGGAGATCGCCGTGACCTCACGCGACCCGAACCCTGAGATCCTCGTGTATTCGTATCCGGACAAGAAGCTCCGCGGGAAGCTCCAGAATGGCGCGACCATGGAGTACGCACAGCTCAAGTACTCTAGGTGTGGACAACGGCTACTCACCGTGCGTCAAGACGACGCAGCAGTTGCAGCATCCTCGTCAGCATCTGGAAGTATCCAGAAACGTATTTGTCTGTGGGATATGGAAAAGTTGGAGCCGCTCAAGGGCTGCGCCAACGCTAGCGTGACTGTGGACGTGGCGTTTGCGTCGTTTGATCCATCTAACGCCGACCATTTCATTGTTGGCGGCAACGACGGACTGCTGTTGTGGAAGATCTACAAGGGCAAGGCCTCCTACGTGATGCGCAATGTGGCGATCAAGCTCACGCAGTTCACCAAGCTTCTATCGCAATCCAAGCCGCCGCCAACGCGTGGTTACACGTCAGCAGGTCTGTCCACACCACTTCAAGACGCATCAGTCGTGCAAAGTGATCCAGACATCGACGAACAGCGAAAGCAGTTGGTCTGCCACGCGTGGATGCGCCAGGGCCGCGTGCTGGTCGCGAACCGAGCGGGTGAGCTCGTCATGGTGGACACAACAGCGACAGTGAACGGCAGCGAGCTCACCGGCGTGATCATGGAAGGGGCGACGCGCGACAACCGCTGCTGCATTGTTGGCATCGTGTATACAAGCGAGACGATCGTCGTCGCGTATGCGGACGGTTGTGTCGCGTGGCTCGGCGAGAAGGACGGCGAGCTGCTGCAGCTGACGACGTTGCCGTGCTACGTGAGTACCGTCAACAGCCCAGAGAGTATCGGAGCTAATGCCGACTCGACTGCCAACCTCATCGCGACTGTCGCGTCATCACCCAACTACTCGAAAGTGTACGTCGGCACTGTCGACGGCCATGTCTTTGAGCTCAAGGTCAGCGTGGGACTGGACGAAGAGGACGAAATGGAAGAAGACATGGCGCTGCTCAACCAGCAGAACCAACGCCTTGGTGGTGACGATCCGTCGCTTGCTGCTTCTCGCCTGATTTCCAGTGTCGGCTCCTTCCACCGCGGTGGGGTGTTTGCTGCGACGGTGCTCACTCCTAGCGGCGGTGCGTTCGCGACGGATCTCACGATCGCCAGTGGCGGCAGCAACGGCCACATCTACTTGTGGAGTGTTGGCAAGTGCCGCAGCGTGGGCGAGACCAACCTCCTGGGTTTGTTTGCGGTTGGTGTGAGTGCACTAGTGACGAATGCTGGAGCACCAGGCGACACAGGAGCCAACGGAGCGGCCATGAACCCACAGATACCAGGAGGCGGGCCACCACCAGCATCGAACACCTCGTCGCTGGCTGCCTCGTCAGCGAATGGTCTCACAGCAGCAGCAACAGCAGCGACTGCGCCTCCGCTGAGTGGAGCCAGCGATGGATCCGATAGTGTGGTGATCATGGCGCTTGTGGCTCGCCCAGCAGATCCCATTTTGCTAGTCGGCGACCACGTCGGCAGGCTTCGTGCGCTTTCAATCGCCAAGGTTGTTGGGGGAAACGGATCGCTCGAGTTTCTACCGCTGCACTCTGTCCAGCTACTGCCGTCAAACTGCGCTCTTGACATCTTGGAGATCCACGGTACGCAGCCATTCGCGTTGGCAGCGTCCACCAGCCAAAATGCGATCTTCGTCGTCTCGCTGGACCACGAAAAGCACTTCCCAGTGTTGGCGTACGTGACGCTCCCGTCAAACGACGAGCACGTCGTGGACGTCAAGTGGTCTGTGCCTCCGCATAGTCCAGCTGCACTGAGCTTCACGTTCTACACGACGGCTGGACGTTTGTACATGGCGCGTTATCAGGACACTGGCGCTGGCGTGTCTACTACAAGCAGTAGTATACCATTGCCGCTCCAGCTCAAATGCAAGGTGATCGCCCACGGCGAAGAGCTCGTGACCAAGTGTTCCGCCATGCGGTTCCTGTCCGACGCGCCTGTGAACGTGCTGCTCGCTGTCTCGCCCCACAGTTGTGAGCTCGTGTTGCTCAAGTACGCCGATCTCGTCATCGACCCCAACGAGCGCGTGCCATTCCAAGTCAAGATCCTCACACCTGAAGCCCACGATCCTCCAGGCATCTCAGCGATTGCAGTGTACGGCCAGCGGCTACGCAACGGGGAGCAGCTCATCGCAACGGCGGGTGTGAACGGTGCAATCACGATCTGGATGCTGTCGTTCAGCGGCAGCTCCGCTCTTCAGACCAGTGAGTTGCACCTCGAAGATGTGCTAGCAGCCAAGAAGAAGACGCTGCTGCCCCACTTGGGTGTCGTCACGTCCATGAGCTTTGTGTCCGTCGGCTCGGAAAGCAACGACATCTACTTGGTGACCACCGGTGCCGATGGCTGCGTGTACTTGCTGGATGTGAGGCTGTCGAGTGACATGCTTGGCCTCGCCAAGCCAGAGCCGACGATGAGTCCGTTGTACTTGAACGTGGCCAACTTTGCCAAGTACGAAGAGCCCTTCAAACCCGAACAGGACACACAAGCTCGACCGTTTCTCAGTGTCGTGCAGGACGAGCTGGAGACCATCGCGCGTAATCGCTTCGATCGGCTCAAGGACAAAACGCGCGCTCACTTGAATGACTTAGAAATGAAACTGAAGATCTTGCTGGCGGAAAACGAAAAGCTCCCGGAGAGCGAGCGGCTCCAGCGCGATGAGTTCGTCATCAACACGGAGTGGCGGGAGAAGATGGAGCGAAAGAACCAGGAGCGAGCGCTCGCTGTACGAGACGGCATCCAGCGAGACCTGGCCAAGATGAACATTGTGCGTGAGCGCATGAAGCACGAGTTCTGGGACTCGGCCAGTGTGCCTGGCGTGAAGCTGCGCGGACTGTCGCCGCCAGCCACAGCGTCCAATGCAAATGGAGGCAACCAGACGAGCAGCCTCTTTGTGTACAATTTCCCCATGCGAAAGCTGTCCAAAGCGGAGATCATGCGCACCAAACGTATTGAGCTGCTGCGGCTAGTTGAGTACGAACACCAAAGGCACGAGATCCAGGCCGCGGCTGCTGGAGCGAGCAGCTCGAAGAGCAGTGGTCTAGGCCCTGGCGGACGCGCTCGCACTCCCGACATCAGTGCTGTGGCGCCGGAAGAGACCCCGTTGACACGCTTTCAAGATGCCGTGTCGCCAAATCTCCAGTGGCTCATCAACGCAGGGCTCCACCATCCTTCGCTCAATCGTTGGGTGAGCGACAAGTTCAAGCAGGCGTCAGCAGCAGCGCCTGCAGCTACACAGCCGAAAGACAGCAAGCCAAACTCCGATGTTGTGGCTATCGTACCACCAGGAACGTCACCATTGGTGATGCCCATGGCAGCGTTGTCGCTCAATGACACCAAGAGCTTCCACATTGCGTACCACCCGGCTGCGCTTCGCACTCGCAAGCTGCAGCGCATGCAGATCCAACTGCTCAAGGGCTACGTGCGGTTCTTGCTCGTGGAGTTCAACCGCGAATTCCAGGAGCTGTGCAAGCTCAAAGAAGCCAAAATGGAGGAGATCGAGGCCAAAAACTCACGCATCGTCGAGATCAGCAACGAATTGGGCAACACGCAGGCCGCAACTGAGCTCTTCCGACCCAAATGGGCGCCAGATGAGATCGCAGCGTCGATTTTGGATGTTGCACCCGAGGAAATGACGCAGACGCCGTATGAATCCGAAGAAGCGAGACGCAAGCGTGAGCAGGAAGCTGCTGAGCAGGCGGAGCTGGAGCGTCAGCGCCAGAAGGACGACGTGGCTGGACGCGCGCTCAAGGATATGATGGACGGCACGCTGGAGGTGAAGAAGGAGAACCTGGTCAACCAGACGCTGGTCAAGGAACAGTGGATGATCGACACGCCAGTGGATGAGATGACGGCCGAGCAGAAGAAGCTGCTCGCACAGTTTGAAGCCGCCCAGCAAAAGCTCAAAGAGGAGCAGGAAAAGTACAAAAAGTCGCTCGACCTGGAGCTCAAGAAGATCCGCGCGGACATCGTCGAGATCTGCAAGGGCTTTGACGACAAGGTAAAGGCGCTGCAGGAGGTTGCGCTGGGTATGAAGACCAGCGTGATCGTGCAGCAACTGTACGAACTGCGACTTGCGGAGGATCTGCTGGAGCACGAGCACTTGGTCCATGAGAACAAGACCCGCGAGAGTGCCATGCGCACGCTGCTCAACGACATCCGTTTGTGTGAGAAGGAGAACGAACTGTTCGCTGCGCAAGTCGAGTCCTGTAAAGATGAGTGGCATCGCTCAGTCGAGGACGACAAGGTACTGGAGAAGGGGTTTCTGAGAGACTTGGAGGATATGCTGAACGCCATGGGCGGCGTCGTGGTGGAGCATGAGCTGGTCAAGCACTTGGTGGAGCTGTACAAGAAGCGCAAGGCCGACGACCTGCGTGTGGGCTACGGCGGCGGAGCGGGCGGAGGAGTAGGCAGTGGGCCGACTGGAGGCCCCAAGCGTGGGAAGAGCAACGTGCATCTCAGCGGAGGCGGCTCCAAGCACCGACTACTAGCCGAGGCGGGTGAGCAGTCGAGTCGAACGCTGGCGGCGACGACGCTACTGCAGAATCTTCAGGCGTCATCCTCGTCAGGCAACAGTAACGGCGGCAATGACGGTGGCATGGGCGCCGATGGAGAAAACAACTTCGATCCGTTTTCTAGCGTCGAGATGCCAGCGCGTACGAGCAAGTCTGGCGCTGTGGTGCGCCATGTCGTGCCCCTCGACTACGAAGTCGATCGTCCGGACGGCGTGATGATTGACGACCGCGTGTGGCGCGTGCTGAACGAACTGCGAACCAAGAAGATCTTGGCGGAGCATACAGTGAGAGAGAAGGCGGACCAGTTTACGCACGCGAAGGCCGTGGCCGAAGAGCTACGCGTGAAGCTGCAGGAGCTCCAGGGCGAGTACGAAGACCAGCAAGCCAGCTTGGAAGCGACAACCCATCAACTCACCGCACTAGCTGAGAATGCACCACTTCTGGTTCACATCAAACAGGGGCAAGACGAGACTGGCGGCTCAGGAGAAGAGCTGTTCCGACCCACAGGATCCTCAAGCCAGGAGGCACTGCTGGTTGCACGCTCGAGCGTCGAGTCGCTGAACGATGTGATCCAGTTGCACGGCAAGGACCAAGTCGGCATTCTGGGCAAGATCAAGAACTTCCGCAAGAACATCAACGTCATGGAGTGGGAGCACAGGCTGCTGGAGATGCAGACGCGAGACATGGAGGAACGATACACCGACATCCAGTTGCTGCGCGTCACGAAAGACCTCCAGGAGCTGTTCCACACGGGCGACACGTCCGAGAAGCAGAAGCGCGAGCTCGCACTGCTCGAGGCCAAGATGGACCACTTGGGTCGCCACCACCAGAACCACTTGATCAAACTCGATGCCGCACAAACCAAACTCGACAAGCAGCTGCGCGAGCGCATGCGAGAGAACCAGTCATTTGCCGCTCAAGTCGCGCAGCTCGAGGTGCAGGTGCAGATCCGCGAAGACATCCTGCTCAGTCGCAAGAGCGCAGCGTTGCGGAACGCGTCGTCGCCCAACGAACAGGAAGCTGGCGAGGGAAACTCAAGGCTCAAGGCCATCACGGTGCGGCGAAAGCTCGTGGATTTGGCGCGCGCGCAGACCGAAGAGATCGAGTTTCTGCGGATGGAGCTCGACAAGATGCGCCGCCGCACGTTCCCGACGTTCGCACAGCACTTCGGAGGTGGCAACGGTGTGGATAGCCAATACTGAGAGAACGAATCTGAGCAAAAGAATACGAATATATATGACACACACACAACAATGTACCAAGACTCACCCTCTCACCAATCTGCTCACTGATCCACGAGCTCAATGCCCGTCTAGCTGAACTCGTACCTGTCGATCTGGATCGTCGGCTCGCGTGACATGAAGCTCTCGTTGATCCAGTCTACACCCGTCTCCTTAGCAGCGGCAATGTGCGCCTGAAGAACTAACTGTTCGCAGTTCATCCGAGGTATCGCACGCGTAAACGACCTGCCCCGAGAACAGCAGCACGTTCTCCGTGCCTGGATACTTGCGGAAGGCTTTGCAGAAACGTTTGAACGCGCGTTCGTCGTCTTTGCAGGTAATCGCGAAGAAGCCGCGGTGGCCATACAACCCGTCCAACTCCAGCAAGTGCTCAGGATCATTTCTCACGATGTCGTGGATGTAGAAGTGCAGTTTGCGATTCGCGTCACGACCAGAGGTCTCGCCGAAGCTGCAGTCCTTGCGTGTCTTCGAGTAGAGTTTCACCCACGGCCGGAACTTGTGCACTGGTCGCTCTTGCAGCGCGAGCAAACGGACTTCCAGAATGTCCAAAAGTTCACGTGCTTGCGGCTTCGAGCCACAGGATGTCAGGATACTGGCAGTAGTGGTGAGGAAGTGAACGAAGTCGTCTTGCACCAAGCACAAGTGACGCAGCTTCTCTAGGTTACTGGCATTCGCAGGGGCAAACACACTGGCGACCTTGGTCTGAGACGGACGATCGAACTGGTTCATCAACTTGATCGCCTGATGTGCAGCGGTCGCGAACTCCAGCCGCGCATTGTGCCGGACAGCTTGACGCGCGTCCTAGAGGCGAATGAGTTGCAGGAACTTCTGGAGACGCGCTATGCTATTGATTGCTGTGCCTGCTGATTGACGCTGCTGCGGAGTCGGAGTAGCACCCGCGTTGCGCAAAGCTTCGAATGCACTCGTGAGACTCGCCTTGTATGACCGGATGCTATCGACCTGGCTGTCGATCTCGCTGACAAGTTCCGGGCCGAGACTCGTGGACATCAGCCGCAAATCTTGCAGCAAGCGCGTCAGCATATCCTGTGGACGGGCACCCGTTGTGAGTGACGCGCTAGAAACTGCCTGACGTGCCAAGGCGTGGGCGACATCGTTGATGTATGGATCGAGCTCTGCGAGCACCTGTGCGTTGGACGCCATGCCGAGTCCGCATGCCTTTCTCGTGTTTGAGTAGTGCTTGACCCAGAGTCGAAACTTGTCCGCCGGGCGATCCTGTAACTTGAGCAGACGCTTCTCCGCAACATCCAGCAGCTCTCGCGCTTGGGTCTTGCGATCGAGTGACTCGAAGATTTGCGCGGTGCCGACGAGGAAGCCGAGGAAATAGTCCTGCATCAAGCACATCTGGCGAAGCTTCTCCACGTCGCTGGCTTCTGACTGAGGAGATATAGCTGCTGTCTGTGTGTGTGTCGTACGGTCGAACTTGTTCATGAGGTTGATCGCGTCGTATGCGTTCGTCGCAAAATCCAATCGAGCCTCGCGTGGCATTGTGCGCAGTTGGATGGGTCGACGAATGTATCCAATGATCTCCTGGAGCCGACTCAACGTGTCGACTGCCTTTGCGGCCACTTGTTGCCCCTCGGACGTTGGAGCCCCTTGCAGTTGCTTCAGCATCTCAAACGCTGTGCGCAGAATACTCGTCGACTGGCGAAAGGCATCCATGTGACCCTGCATCTCGTCGGCCAGTCCTGAAGGGAGACTCGTCGAGCCAACCCGAAGATCTTGAAGCAGGCTCGTCGAATTGTCTGTAGAGGAGCTCGGCGATGATGAGTCAGAGAAAGAAGGAGCCGTTCCGACGGCAGGAATCTTGGTGTCTTCCGTGGTCTTGGCCTTGTTCTTCTTCTTGTTTTTCTTGCTCTTCTTCTTGTAGCTCGCTTCTCCTTCACTTGACGCTACTGCTGCTCCGTTTGTACCCGTTGTCGACGATGACGCTGGCTGACGAGCAGTTCCACTGGTGAACGGCGACTGTCCAACTCGTTCTTCCTGGCGCTGATTGGCAATTGATTTCCGCAGACGCTCTTTGGACAGTTCGCCCTGGTGGCGGAATTGAGCTTCACGGTTCTTTGGGTGGATCACGCTGTGAATACGCTCTTGCTCGACAATCTTCCGGACAATCTCACGCTTCCATTCCACGACGCTCGTGAGATCACTCACACTGTTTCCAGCGGCATCGCGCTGTCGGACATCAGCGCCAAGTGCAACTAGAAGATTGTAGAGCTCGCGATGGCCGTTCTTCACTGCCAGGTGAACCAAGGTCTCCTTTGTCTTGTAGGTTGGCGTGTTCAGATCACGACGGTTGTCTGCCTCGAGAATCATCAGCACGGCGTCGATGCACCCGGCATCGGCTGCGCTGTGGATAGCAAGTCGATCAATAAGCGAGTGAAGTCGAGATAGCGCGTCGGCGGGTTCACGGCGAAAGTGACCCGCAGGCTGCCAATGCAGCGCACCCATTTGGAGGAACCATTCCAGGAGAGCTGGATCACGAGCAGGACCGGCAGCTACATGATGCAGCACAGTCGACAACTCATCAAGACAGGAGACTTGCAGCATGATCTCCTGATCTTTCTGGATCGTCTCTTTCAGTTTGCGCACTTCCTGGTCGGTCAACTCGCCTCCGCAGTCTTCGAGCATATCCATCAGCATGCAGAAGTGTTCCTCGCGCTTGTGGTTGTTGATCTTGGCCTTGAAGTCACGACTGCCGAACTTCCTTGAAAGCACGTCTCGATAATATGGCAAGATAAAGTACGGCGACTCGATCGTCGCTGCGTCCTGACCAACAAACCGGCGACTGATAATACCAGCAGCACGACGACAGAACGCGCTGATCCCATCATCACTCACACCTGAGGTCGTCACAGTCTCCGTGCGCAGCAGTTTCGATGCGTCGACGCTTCCATCCACGTTCAGACAGTCGAGAAAGAGCATGAGCGGCATCATCACCGCGTCTTCAAGAGCACGATTGATGATGTCTTGACGTGGAAGACCAGGCTCTTGGGCGCCCATGAGACGTTCGTAGAAAGAGCGGCGACCCAGTCCGTCACAGAGCGCGTGGAAGAGATCGGTCAAGTCATCGTTGAGATTGAGCAGATCACGTGAGAGCACGCGAGTCTTCAACACCTCGCGAGCACACTGATCCGCGACGCGGACGAGTCCATCTTTGAGACTCACCGACTCACTCGAGCTCGCGAGCACCGAGAGATCCTGCTCTACGATCAGGCGCGTCGTTGGCGACACGTCCCGCAAGTGATACGCATCGCGTGCTTTGACGGTCTTGTGCTTGGCAGGCAAAGGCGCACCACAAAACATGGCGTCCACTGCTGCAGCCGTCATGCCCGAGCTGAGCAGGTAGACGCGGCTGTACGATCCGTGAGATGCCACTGCACGCGTGGGCGTGAACATGGCCTTCCCGTAGACTTCTAGCACCTCTTCGAGAAACGGCACTCGCTGAAGCAAACGTCGGTCTACCAACGCAGAGTACAGATGCAAGAAGGCTTGCAGTCGAGTCGTGACGAGGACGGCCTCACCACCGATCTGCAACAGGCGGACCTGGTCGTGAAGCATCGTGAAGCCAGCGAGCAGAGGGTTGGCTTGCAGCAGCAAGCGCCAGCAACTGCCTTGTCGATTTCCGCGTCGCCGACTTTCCAGGTCTCTTACAGCTGCCTCCATCGACTGATGGAGGTTGCGATCCAATCGTCGCACCTCTCCCTTCTCCACCGAGTCACTCAGCCGCGTCTCGACTTCGCGAGACCGAGCCACTGCCAAGCTCACGTTGCGAATGAGCCCGCCAGATCCCTGCAGAGCCGTTGCGGACTTGATCCAGCAGATACAGACGAACACGAGTGGGACACTGACGCGTTGACTGTCGAAAACCTGGGTCAGGAGCGTGAAGAAGCATTGAGGAAGCGAGTTCGGATCGCGTGGAATGCCCGCAGCCTTGTTGACAACCAGCGTGTTGTACAGCAGTGGCAGTTGCTGCATCAAGAACGTCATGTAGTTGCCGGCATCGGGGGCAACATAGTGCGGCGTGAACTCCTCGTCGTAGTTGTCGCCAAAGTTGCGATCGCGCAGGATGAGGGACGACTTTTGTCACTCGGGATCGCCGACGTAAATGACTTGAGAGCCGAAACCACCCACACAAACTCGGCCAGGAACAGGCCGGGGATATGCTCGGCCTTGCGAAACACCAGCGCTGCAGCCAACACATCGACTAATTTCAACGTCAGCTCCTTCGGGATGCGAGGCTCCAGCAACGTGATGAGATCTTCTGCTTGAGTAATGGACGGGTACCGCAACTGCAGCGCCGCAACACGCGACTGCGTGAACTGGATCGCGGCATAAGCCACAGCCGTCGCCTCTACGAGCGTCCGCTTTTCGTGATTGACTTCACGGTACGTGGCGTACACTTGCTCGATCATATCCTCCATTTCGATCATGAAACACACCAGCTCCATCTGCAGATCCTCTTCGAACGCCGCATCAAAGAGCTGCTTGCGCTCGGCTGCCGACACCACTGGAGCAGCCACAGACGCAGCTGACTGCTCACTACTACTACTGCGGCTGGTGCTGCTGTCTGCCTCCACACTCTCAGGGAAGAAGTCGTCAGGCACTCGGAGGACTACGTAATAGTTCGTGAACCGCGAAAGATCGCCCAGATCATCCACGGCGGCAGCGTTGCCACCACTCGCTGCTGTCGCCTTCTTGCTTTTCGACGGTTTGCTCTTTGCTGGAAGCGTCATGCCTTCGACTCTCTTCAAGACGGCCATCCATGACTTCAGACGGTTGAGAAAGTGCGCGTGGGAGTCCTCTTGGACGGCTGATGACGACTTGTTGTTGCTGGTGAAAAACTGCGCGACGCGCTCCCGCAGCGTGATCGCCGACTGGCAGGCCGCCAGCGCACGCGGCAATTGGTGGAGTAGCACAGGCGAGAGCTGCGACGGAGGCGCCGCGGCGATGGCGTTGACGACGGCGTGGAACGAATCCAACGTCACGCGGCCACTGGAGGACGGCGTGACGCCACTGCCGAGTCCATGGCCACCCGCACGCAGCAGCCAGTCCAAGAAGAACTGCGTGGCGCGCTTGTACTTGCCGTAGAGGCCGTGGAGGAAGCCCTCGGGCTCGTTCGGCGCCATGGTCTCTTCCGTGCGGCGGGGAATTCTAGAATGTGAGTGACGGATTGTTGTTGCCTTTGCTTCAGAGGCGCTTCGCACAGATTTGGATATTGATTGTGATTGGTCAATAGGGAGTTCAATAGCCAATCAGATGCTGCGTATCTTGTGAGGTCCGTGGTCGGGAATGTTGTCCCTGTGATGATGTGGCCGACGCCTTTCTCGGTTGAGCGAATGGAACAGCAAATGCATCGGTATGACAGACACAATGCACTTCACAATACACGCATTCAATGGGGTGAGGAGCAAGTTGCCAACTGTATTTGATAAACGAACGACACACCCACAGACAAAAATGAAAACGACGGCCCGACCCCGACGGTGTCCGTGCGGATGACCATGTTCTTACTTACAGACGCACGCCGCAGTCCTTCTTCGGCTTCTTGGTGGCGCTGCCGCTGGCGCTGCTGCCCTTGCCCTTGCCAGTGTCCTTGCCCTTCGACGTGGATCCGCCAGGCGCGACAACATCAGGCTTGGTGGTAGCAGGAGCCATCGTGCTGGGGGTAACAGGCGTGGCATCCGAGTCAGTGCTGTCCGAGGCGTCAGAGCTGGCAGACGGGGTGGATGGAGCGGCAGTGGTGACCGCAGGAGCCGTAGTCGTAGCCGCTGGAGCCGTAGTGGTGGTAGCCTCTGGAGCAGCAGTCGTGGCAGCTGGGGCGGTGGTCATGACGGTAGGGGCAGTGGTGGCGGCGGCAGGCGCAGCAGTCGTCAAGGCAGGAGTCCCCGTCGTCGCCGCTGGCGCAGCGGTGGTAGCCGCTGGAGTCGAGTTCGACGAGCCGCCGCCGATCTTCTCGTTGATGAAGTCCAAGACGCTGGTCACACGCGTGTACACGCCAGGAGCTTCGCCACAGGCACCACCCCAGCTGACAATACCGACAAGCACATTGCTCGAAATCAGCGCACCGCCCGAGTCGCCCTGGCAGGTGTCCTTGTTGCCGCCTTCACCGGCACAAAGCATCTCGGCAGTGATTCGGTTGTTGTAGCTCTTGTTACACACCGCGTTGGAGATCATCTTGACGTTGACCTCGAGCAGCGTGGTCGACGGGACAAGCGTCTCCGTCACGCCCCAGCCACGCACGACCGCCATGGTGTTCTCCTTGTTCTGGGAGCCATCCGCCTTGCACAGGCCCAGTGGCGTGACCGTCGATGCCTTCTCGAGCTTCATGATCGCGACATCGAAGACGTGGGTGTCCTTGACATACTTAGGGTGGACCCACACATTCGTGACAAGCAAACGCTCGCCGTCCTTGCTGCCGCTCGAGTACTGCGAGCCGAGGGACACGTACGTGGTGTTCTTGACGCAGTGAGCCGCGGTGACAATGTACTGAGGCGCGATCAGCGTGCCGCCGCAGTAGGTGCTGCCTTCCGCCGTCTTGCGGAGCGAGGCCGTGTACGGGTACTTGGTGGCGTCGGCCTCCGAGCCGCCGTAGATGCGGTCCTCCTCGTTGGTCGAGCGGTCCTCGTCATCAATAGAAGACTCGGTGTCGGCAAAGCTCCATGCGGCGCTGGTGGTGAACGCGCAGCCCATGAGGGCGACGCTGGCAAGCGCCAAGACACGCTGGAGCTGCATATTCAACAGATAGAGATAGAGAGGAAAGTACGGGACTGCACACGAGTTGCTCTTCGGTCGATGACTCGCAAATTGGGCAATAGCTCTAATGGGAGTCAGCGGCAAAGGCGAGTTGCTAGGAGGCAGAGATGGAGAGACGGCAGAGCCGGTCGCGGCAGCAGATCCACACGAGCCAGAAGGCATTGCTGGTCAAACGACCACGCAAGCCGCGGCTCTGCACACGCCTTCTGGTGTCTGGGCTTTCATCCGCGACAGCCGGTCACGTCGAGAATCGAGTGTATTTTACGGTCAACGCCTGCAGTTGTGGCCATTTTCGCCCAAACGTCAGCGGTCAACAGCTGGTATTGCGGAAGAGAGTGAGAGCGCGACGAGCCAAAAGCCGGTGGGGTGGCGGCGGGTGACGCCAACCGAACATGTCCAGCAAGCCGTTTGGCGAAGAGGGAACTCCCTGGGTAGATAGGTCGGTCTGCCAGAGCTTTTCTTCTGGATGGATAAAGCTGATGAGAAGAATTGAAGTAAGACATTCTCACCCACGCCACAGCTATAATACGTCCGCTGATCGCGGTGTGTGTTCTTCCGTCGTGGCGATTTGAGCCGCTGACTGCCCGCTTCCATCATCAACCAAAGAAGCCAGAGCAACGACCATCAGATCAAAGTGACTTCAGCGACAGTTGCTGATCGCAAAGACACATTACCTGTATGAACACATATTCGATAGCATCGAATCCATATTTGATGTATTGATAGAGGCTACTAAGTACGATTATTTCTCAAGTTCCATTAGTCAATTTTAGTACCAGATGATTGGCCAAAATTTAACACGTCTAGATCACCAGAGTGATGGTCGTTCTGCTTCCAGAAGTGCATCACGCTCCAATCTTCATCGTGAGGCCATCGCGGACGGAAGACATCTTCATCACCATCATGCTGCGTCCGTCGCTGCTGCGTCGCGCTGTTCTCGGCTCGCTGCTCGCCTTCCCGCACACTGCGCGCGTCTCGCGCGTCGCCACGTGGCGTGGCTTGGCGTCCGTGTCGTCGAATCGGCTGGTCGCGTGCGTCCAGTCGCGCACGTTGCCGCCCTTCGAGCGTCTCCAGATCAGCGACATCACACCGGCAGTCAAGGACGCTGCCGCGGACTACACGCGCGAGCTACGTGAGCTGGAGGACAAGCTCAAGACCCACTTGCCCCAGCAGATCAAGTGGGAGGACGTCGTGAACCCACTGGAGCTGCAGAGCGACCCGCTCTCGCGCATGTGGGGCGTCGTGGGCCACTTGATGAGCGTCCGCAACTCGGACGAGCTGCGCCAAGTCCACGACCAGCTGCAGCAACTAGTGATCGAAACCTTCACGGAGACCTCGCAGAGCAAGACGCTGTACGACGCGTACCAGGCTGTCCGCAACAGCGCCGAATGGGACCAGCTCACGCTCGCCCAGCAGGTATGACCGATCAAAACATTGCCTTACATGTTCATGGTGGTAGTAACTGAGGTGTATTCGTTCTGTAGCGTGTGATCGAGCTGAGCCTGCGCGGTGCCAACCTCAGCGGCGTGGGTCTCGAAGGTGAAGAGAAGGAGCGATTCAACAAGCTCAAGCTGCGCGCGGCAGAGCTGGTGGGGTTGCAATCCTTCATTGGGAATTCGTTTGGTTGTTTTTTTCACGACTGATCTCAACGGGTTTTATTGTGCAGAGCACCAAGTTTTCGTCGAATCTGCTTGATGCTACCAAGGCGTTTTCGCTCATTGTCGCCGACAAGAACGAGTTGCGTGGACTCCCGGAGTCGCTTCTGCAAATGTTTTCGCAGAGCGCTCGCGAAGATGGCCACGCCGACTCCACGGCGGAGACTGGTCCATGGCGCATCACGCTCGACCCACCGTCGTACGTGCAGTTCATGAAGTACGCAGCCAACCGCTCACTCCGCGAGCAGCTCCACCGAGCGTCGATCACGCGCGCAAGTGCTGGCACCCAGTACGACAACGAGGAAATCATCCAGGAAATTCTCAAGATCCGTAAGGAAATGGCGGGTTTGCTCGGCTTCACCACGTTCGCGGAAGTGAGTCTGGCGAAGAAGATGGCGCCGAGCGTTGACGAAGTCCAGAAGATGCACGAGGAGCTGCGTGAGAAATGTCTCGATATGGCCAAGGAGGAGATCCGCCTCCTCAGCGAGTACGCGCAGCAACACGGTCAGACGGAGCCACTCGCACCGTGGGATCTGGGTTACTGGTCCGAGCAGCTCAAGGCCGAGAAGTATCTCTTCTCGGACGAAGAGATCAAGTCGTACTTCCCACTGGAGAAGGTTCTCGACGGTCTCTTTGGCCTCACCGCGAAGCTGTTTGGTGTGAGCATCGAGGCGGCAGACGGCCAGGCTGAAGTCTGGAACAAGGACGTGCGCTTCTTCCACGTGCGAAGCCTCGAGGGCGAGAAGGAGATCATCGCCGGCTTCTACCTGGATCCGTACTCACGGCCAAAGGAGAAGAACGGCGGCGCGTGGATGAATGTGTGCGTGGACCGCAGCAAGTTGCTCGGACCGGAAGATCGCAACGGCCTACGTGTGCCGGTGGCGTATTTGATCTGTAACCAGTCACCACCAGTTGGCGACAAGCCAAGTCTCATGACGTTCCGTGAGGTCGAGACGCTCTTCCACGAATTCGGCCACGGTCTGCAGCACATGCTCACCACTGTCGACTACGGCGCCGTCGCCGGCATCAATGGCATCGAGTGGGACGCCGTGGAGATCCCGTCGCAGATGATGGAGAACTTCTGCTACGACGAACGTGAGTTGCTTCTACGTATCTTGCGCATGTCTGACGTTTCATGCGAGCCACTCACCCTTTCTGCTTCTGTGATATAGCAACGCTCAAGTCCATCAGCGGCCACTACGAGACAGGCGCTCCGCTTCCGACGGAGCTCTTCGAGAAGATCAAGGCTGCGCGCAACTACATGGTGGCCACGCAGATGCTGCGCCAGCTAGCGTTCGGCGCGCTGGATATCCACTTGCACCACCACTACGACGGCTCCGAGTCGCTCTTTGACGTTCAGAAGCGCATGCTGCAACGGTGCGTCTCCTCGCACTTCCTTCACGCAACTGTTCGTTGCTGTTCGCAAACCTGGTCGCTGACTCTTGTCTCTTTGCTGAACGTAACAGCTACTCGGTCATGGAACCTCTGGACGAAGACCGTTTCCTGTGCTCGTTCAGCCACATCTTCGCCGGCGGATACGCGGCCGGCTACTACAGCTACAAGTGGGCCGAGATCTTGTCGTGTGACGCGTATGGAGCCTTCGAAGAAGCTCAGCAGGCGGACGCCACATCGAGTGAGGAGCTCCTTGCGCGCGTGGGCCGCCAGTTCCGCGACACGATCCTCGCGCGCGGCGGTGGCCAGCATCCGCTTCAAGTCTTCGAGGCATTCCGCGGTCGCAAGCCGTCCATGGTGCCACTGCTCACGCAGTACGGACTCGCCAAGTGAACCCGCGAGTGAGTGGAGAGCTGCTGCAACGTAGGTACAGTGCTGTAGTCACACAGTCAGTCGACCGGCCGACTGGTCGCCCGACGAGAAAAAAGAATCGTCGGTCTTTTTTAACCAGCGCGGCGTGCCATTGGCTGAGAGCTCATGGAGCTCCTCGTTCTTTTCTTTCGAAGAGCTCCGAAAATCCGATTGTCAAGACGTAACTTCAACTTCAAGAACCACATGACCACTTGCGGGAATATCACACTCAGCATCATCATTCGATGATAGAGGGGATTATTCATGTGGATAAAGCCAAAGACGTGAGAAATGAAAAATCATGTCACACAGGTATACTCATTGTGGAAGGTATTCTTCATATTCTTCGCTTTTCTTCCTTTGATTGTTGATGGGACCTCGTTGCTTTGGCTCAAGTCGCAGCAACACGCGCCTGGTCCGCTGCGCCTTCAAGCAGCCAGCACGGCATCCACACCCACACACACGCATCCACACGCATCCGCACGCAACACCATTCGCCGGCGAGATCCCTTCGTTCCATTCACGAAC
>JAADXE010000099.1:0-54879 GCA_023337545.1 Pythium coloratum
CGGCACGAGGTCTTCTTCGTGGATGTCGTCGTTCGTGGACAAGTACATCGTGCCGACCATGAACGACAGCATGAAGTACATGAACACGCGGACCCAGTAGATGCCCGGGTTACGCATGTTGTTGAGCGAGTTACGGTGCAGTAACACCCAGAACTGGCGCATGGCCGACGGTCTCATGAACGTCAGCGGCGCAGCGTCAACCACAGAGTTACGGTCCGAGACGATCTTGCTCTCGAGCTTGGCCGCGGCTGTGCTGTTGGCGTACGAGCCCACGAGCTTCTGGATATCAGCGTGGCCTTCAAAGTCTCTGTTCACGAGTTCGATAAAGTACTCGGCCGGGTTGGAGTAGTCGGGGCATTTGAAGCCGATGCTGGCAAAGTGACGTTGCACCGAGTGACGTTGACCGAAGAAGATTGTCTGTCCTTGGCTCAGCAGCAGTACGTTCGTGAACATGTCGTACACGCGGGACGATGGCTGGTGGATCGTACAGATCACGGTCTTGCCTTCCTTGCACAGTCTTTTTAGGAGCTTCATGACGTTGTAGGTCGCCGACGAGTCGAGACCGGACGTCGGCTCATCCAACAGCAGCACGGACGGATTGGACAGCAGCTCAATGGCGATCGACAGGCGCCGCTTCTGGCCGCCTGAGAGCCCTTTGAAGAAGAGATCGCCGACGATCGTGTCGGCGCAGGACCGCAGACCCATGTCGTCGACCACGCTTTGGACTCGTTCTTCGATCATGACGCTGGTGATGGACGCTGGAAGGCTGAGTTTGGCGGCCATGCGAAGCGTCTCAAGCACTGTGAACGAGCCCATGAGCGAATCCTCCTGAGCGACGTAGCTCGTGGCCGAACGGAAGGTCTCCGCATCGCGTTTCGAGCCGTTGAGTTCGATGCAGCCGCTGATTGTGCCCGTGCTGACGCGGTCAGCGAGGATGTCCAGCAGCGTGGTCTTGCCGGATCCTGACGGCCCCATGATCGCCGTGAGCTCGCCTGAGCAGCAGCGTCCAGAGACGCTATGGAGGATCATCCTCTCGCCCTGTGGGTTGCGTTGGGTCTTCTGTCCTGGAACGGAGTAGCTGAGTTCTGACCAGCTGAGCACACTTGGCTGAGGCGTCGAGGCCAACGCCTTGGGGGTCTTGTTGCTCTTCATGGAGGCCATGCCGAGCACGTAGATGCCTCGCGAGCTGTCGCCGCCGTCGGAGGAGGGGCTCGTGGCGGCCAAGATGGCCTCGAGAGACGGTCGTGTGGGGCCCATGACGGAAGATTGCCAACTGAAGGCAAACAACCCAGGCGGTGGCGGCGGCTCCATCTGAGATGACACGCGCAAGTCTCGGAGTTGTGGATACTACCACGATTCAGCGACTGTCGCGGATAGGCTGAACTATATAGTACAGTATCAGCGCTGGAGCGATGCCGTGCCGAGCTACGCACGCATGAAGGAGATAGAGACAGTGTCTCCACACGGGTCAAGGTTCCGTATCAGAGACCTTCGTCACTAATAACGGAGACCCACCGTGGTGGGTTCTCACAGGGCTCGGTCTCATCCAGTCCATTGCATCGATGGACACGACGCGCGACGGACGTTGAAGCCACCTGGCGACGTCACGCGCGAGCGCGGGACAGACTGGATGAACTTTGATCTATTTTGGTGGCGTCAAGGGGATAATGGCTGATGGGAAACGCGATGAGTGGCCATACAGTGTGACGCAAGTCTTCGTCTTATTGCCTTTACGTGCTTACAGTGCCGGTGCCTTGCTGGTCACTGTCTTTCTCCAGCTCCGTAAGTGAGACTTTGGCTTGGCTTGCAAGTTGCCGTCATCATCACCACGAGGCCGCAATCATCGTATTGCCACCACTAGGGGTCAAAAACACATTGAACAACCCAGTTGAAAAAGGAAATACACATGGATTGCGACGTTGTGCGAATGGAGACAGTGAGCCGCCTCGCCAACAGTTACTACTGTACGCTACAACGGAGTGGTTTGTTGGAGTTGCGAGTTTACCGGCGGCCCGTGTGAAACTTGTACAGGATGAACGCGAACACGAGCTGGAAGAGCACAACGTACGCGCAGAGGATGCCCATGTTGCGCGGCGTGTCGACGTTCTCCATGCCCAGACGCTTGAGGATCGCATCAGCGGCTGGAGATCCCACGCGGCTGAAGTGTTCGTACACAAACGACTCGAACGAGTACGAGTGGAAGGCCATGTAGTAGCCCCAGATCCAGTAGTCCGGGATCGACTCGCGCGGCACCATGAAGCCTTCGCACAGCATGAACATGCCGAAGAGACCAGCTCCCAGAGCGATGCCGATGATGTAGTGAGGCACAGCAGCACCAATAACATGCATGAGCGACTCGGCGACGACCAGCGAGAGGAACAGGTTGAGTAGGAACCAGCCAAAGGCGTTTAGATCCGCCAGCAGCACTACCAGAAGCGTGGAGATGACGGCGATGAGGAAGATGCCAGGAAGCGACGCGAGGAAGTTGGCGCAAACGTAGCTGCCCACGCTCAGCGACGAGTTGGCTCGCTCTCGGATGAACACGGCACGCTGCTCAATGAAGAAAGGCAGCACAGCGACCGACATGAACACTAGGAACGCCTGCACGTAGAACAGCAGCGGCACCATGTCGTCGTCCGTGAGGTCCTTGTTGGTCGACAGGTACATCGTGCCGACCATGAACGACAGCATGAAGTACATGAACAACCGCACCCAGTAGATGCCCGGGTTACGGATGTTGTTGAGCGAGTTACGGTACAGCAGCACCCAGAACTGGCGCATGGCCGACGGCGGCTCGAGCTCCACGGGCTTGGCGTCCACGACCGTGTTACGGTCGGCGATGATCTGCGACTGCAGCTTCGCGGCCGCCGGGCCGCTGGCGTACGAACCAACGAGCTTGGCGATGTCGGCGTGGCCTTCAAAGTCGGCGTTCACGAGCTCAATAAAGTACTCGGCCGGGTTCGAGTACTGCGGACACTCGAATCCGATACTGGAGAAATGGCGCAGCGCATCACGACGCGGACCACCGTACACGGTCTGGCCTTCGCTGAGGATCAGCACGTTCGTGAACATGTCGTAGACCAGCGACGACGGCTGGTGGATCGTACAGATCACAGTCTTCTTCTCAGCACACAAGTTCGCGATGAACTTCATGACATTGTAGGTCGACGACGAGTCCAAGCCTGACGTCGGCTCGTCCAGCAACAAGATCGACGGGTTGGACAGCAGCTCCATGGCGATGGAGAGACGACGCTTCTGGCCGCCTGAGATGCCCTTGCGGAAGATATCGCCAACGATCGTGTCCTGGCAACTCACTAAACCCATTTCATCAATCACCGCGGTAACGCGCTCCTGGATCATAGCGCTGGTCACGCTGGACGGCAAACTGAGCTTGGCGGCCATCTGCAGCGTCTCCTTGACCGTGAACGAGCCCATGAGCGAGTCCTCCTGCGCCACGTAGCTGGTGATCGCACGGAACGACTTGGTCTCGCGGTGCGCGCCGTTCACGTCGATGGTTCCATCGATCTTTCCGGAGCTCACGCGGTCGGCGAGCACGTCTAACAGCGTGGTCTTGCCAGAGCCCGACGGGCCCATGACGGCCATGAGCTCGCCAGGCGCACAGCGCGCCGTGACGTCGCGCAGGATCTGCTTCTCGCCGCCCTTGGCGCCGACCGTGAAGCTCAGATTCGACCAAGAAAGTACGCACTGGTTCTTGGTCATACCGAGTCCGCCACTGCTGTGATTGATGGTCACGGTCGTGTCGGCTCCGACAACAGTCGTGGAGGAGCTGTTGATTGATGCTAGCATGGGCTTGCGGTCGCCCACGCGCACGTATGAGGCCTTGACTGATGGAGACGACATGCTGGTGTAGTCGGAACTCATAGAGTGATTGATGGATGCTCCTTCCTGAACAAAGTGTTCCGGGTCGCGGATCGAAGGTGGATCGGAGAATGAATCCGGAAAAAGAGCCAGAGGGACGCGCCTCAAGCAAAAGCGAAGTCGCTGAGTGCGTGAGCACGGAGCAGGAAATCACTGCCGCAGTGCGCAAGCGATAGACTGCTGCGACTGTCCTGCACAGTCAAGGAAACAAGGTTACGGTGGCGGTGGTGGGTGGATTCGGCGGAGGACTGTAACCCACAGCACTGATTCGGATTTTTGTGGGCGAGGGGCCAAGCAGCTGGTAGGGACAGTGGAACGCGACTTGCCTTCGGAGTAGGTCAGGCACACACACCATCGACTGCAATCGAACGTCTTTCAGTACTCATTGCCTTTCTTGATCACTTTGTTGGATTTGAGTACTGAATCATCAGATAATGATCGCCATCATGACTGACGACATAACGACAGCGAGTGCAAGCGACGGGACACTTTTCCGCGTGTGGTCCGCAAGATCTGCCTTGGTGTCCGGTGGGAAGGAAGCAAGTCTACGGCGGAACAGCTTGTGGACGGATGGCATTTTCAGTCTTCTCTGTGTCGGTGCCTGACCAGGAAACGCCTTGCATCAGTCCTGCGGTTTCCTGCTTTTCCTGCTTTTCCTGCTTTTCCTGTTTGGGGCGACGAGGTCCCTTTTGCTAAATGGGTTTGTCCCTTTAGACTCTTCGTGTGCCTGACCTTGTTGGTGTGGGTCAGGCACGCCATCTCTCGCGAGAGATGGAGGAAGTGCGTGGGACACGCATTCTCAAATTTAATCCAGCCAAAAGAGAGATTTCTGAACGAATCCCCATCCCAAATTTTCAGAAAACGCCAAGAATCGACCAATTTATTGGAGACCGAGAGATATCAATCCATGGTCCCGTACGGTCCTTTATGGAACAACTCAGCATAGAGCTGAAATGGCTTCCCCGCTGGACAACTGAAAAAAGGGCAGGCCCCATTCACTGTGGGGCGCAGCCACCTCCGGCCCGCTTTCAGTGATGTTGTGCTGGGTTGGCGCTCTGTCTGTGGCGAATCGCGATCAATAGATTTGCTCTGCAGAATTTGTGAACCGCCGGTTGTGAGGAACGGGCCTCTCATGGGAGGCTGCTTCCGCTGGCACCCATTGTCCTACTATACCCACCACTCTCTAGACGACATCACTTACTTGTACAGTACTCGTCGCCCACACAATACTAGACGCTCAGGTGCTGCAGTCTCGCTGGAAGTCGTCGAGCAGCGCTTGTAGCCGTCGCAGGATCTGCTCGTTTGCGCAGTCCACGCAGCCGGCGGTGAACGGGAATCGCAGTGTGGCGGCACCGCCAAACACGGAGACAGTATCTTGCTGTGATGACGGCCCTGATGTGTGAGGGATGAAGCGCTACGGTGCGACATGACGAGCTTAGATTAGTGTGATACACAAAGAGAATCCGCAGAAGGTGGGCGGTCTCACCTGGTCCAGGAATTCCTCGAGCCGCTGGGTCAGTTCAGTCGCATCTTCCTGCGGATTCTTCAGCTCTTGGCCCGCGCTGTGGCTGAGGACTGTGTGCTTCATGGACTCCAGCGTGACGTCAGCAGCGCCCTTATCCAGTGCGATCCTGTCGACCGCGTGGCCCAAGACGATCTTCACAGGCACGCCGTCGACTGTTGACGACTGGAGCAGCGCGACATCGCCAGACTCCGGGTCAATCGCGTACAGCACACCACTCACGAAGGTCTGGTCATGCGCAAAGTACACGCGCACGCTGCGGCCCATGAGCGCACTGTGCGCTGCGAACAGGGATCGCGCATGATGTGAACCCACAGCCATTGAACTTGCGACTTCGATGCGCTGGATGAACTGATTGTGAGACGGATAACTACTCATTATGAATTGCAACTGTATCAATTTATGGTTGTGGTACAGAATATCTCAAACATGATGGATCATGTTCTGGTGATCGATGGTTGAAGCAGGACTGGTGGCAATCCACCACGATCCACACTGGCCGTGGAGAGGACGCCGGTCGCGCGGGCTATCGACTTGCGTGGTCGTATTGCGTCTTCAGCGGCGTGGAGGCTACCGAGATTGAACGTCGTCGTGAAGAGCTGTGACTCACGAGCCTGTGAGCCGTCCAGTGTCTGATTCGTTTTGGTGTATGTGCTTGTATCGATGGTCTCGCATTTTCACCTGCGGCGAGTCGGCAGTGGCACCTCGTTGATGCACTCAAGCGTGTGGGGCTTAGCACGCTCACGACGCATCCACATCTCGCGCGTGTACGGCACCTGCTTGCCACTGACCAGGATATTCGTGGCGCGTGATCGGCGATACACCGCTGGGATCTGCACAGGAGGCGACGCCATCTTGCGCATGTGGAGAAGGCTGAACGAGAAGCACTTGGACGGATGCGTCTTGCGGATGGTCTGCTTGAGCGCCAACACCTCCATGGGGAGCGGTAATGGTGCCGTAGTCGTTGTGCGGACGCTGGTGGCCGGCGTCAGGAAGAGGTTGTTGGAAGCAGTGGCGGAGGATACCATGTCGGAGTGATTGATCGAGCGGTTGATTGATGGAAGTGGTGGGAATTGCTTGATGGACGGTCGGTAGACTTGGTCGTTGATCGATGGATCGTGTCGTGGATGCTGGGCTTGAGGGCTTGATGGCAAATTGCGAAATGAGTTCTGCGGATCTGTGGCGCATGTCGTGTAAAGCAGGAAATCCAGCAGAGAGTGTACCCCTTCGTCAGCCAATCACGAACAGTTTGCCTTTTAATTGGTTAAAAGTCAGCCAATCACAGAGGTAGAAAGGAAAAAGAACCCGGCGTGATGGGCAACCGTGTGTTTGCAATACCGGTAGACAGAGACGGGTGCGAGAATTGTGACAGCCAATCAACGAGCACCACGAATGAAAAAGAACTTCACTTGGTAAATGTATGCAGGCTTGTATTAAGGTCACTACAGTACGGCCAACCATCTCTCTAAAATGGTCGATCATTTTCTGCCGACAAGTGGTTGAAGTTGGGAATGGGCCGGTTGGCTGGGCGAATTTTCGCGGAGGAGAATGGACGCTGGGAGGAACGAAGTGGCTGGTGACCTGCTTGATGCTTCATGCTTCATGCGGGTCGCGAGGAGGAATGAGGAGCCGAGTCTTCCTCAGTATGTCTGTGTGTGTACTTGTCTGGGTCGTTGTCTGTGGGTACGATAGTCTTCCCACTCACTTGCGGCGATCTGTCGACGCCTCTTCATCGATGCTCGCCAGCGCGTGGGGCTTGGCGCGTTCGCGGCGCATCCACATCTCGCGCGTGTACGGCACGTGCCTGCCACTGACCATCATCGTCGCGGCGCGTGAGCAGCGGTACATCGGTGGGATCTGCACGGGCGGCGACGCCATCTTGCGCATGTGTAGTAAGCTGAACGAGAAGCACTTGGACGGATGCGTCTTGCAGATGAGCTTCTTGAGCTCCACTGCGTCTTCAGGGAGTGGCGTCTCGTCGCTGCCACTGCTGCTGCTGCGTCTGCGAGGTGGCGAGGACGGTCTGTGGTCGTGGGGTGTGAGCGAGAAAGTCGGGTCTCCGTGGGCAACGTACATCATCGTGGCCATCATGATGCCGAGTCGAGGTCGTTGTTGGTATTTTGCGGACGTTTTGTTGGTGATTTGCTTGTGCTGTTGTCAAACTATCGGCGAATGACCGGAACCCAGGCAGGTCTATCTTTTATCGGTTGGACACTCGTTGGTTTGTTGGGTGGGGGTACACCACCGTGGGTTGGCGTTCTCTTGCGTGTGGGAGCGACACGCAGGATCCCAATCTGGATTGTTACCAGTTCTCAGTTTTCTGATTGGTTGGAATCAACAGAAAATTCCAGATTCAAGGCCTCCGAAATGGCTCCATTTTTACATCAGGCCAACTTCAATAGCCAAACGCATCTCCATGACGAATCTCGCGCTAATCATCAATCACTCGTGGCTATGGGACAACACGCGAACGATCATTCGCGAACATCAATCATTCTTGGCTTTGTTGCTCGACGTGTGATGTTTCCCTGGCGACCGGGTGTGGGGTCTCGTCGACTTGCCTGATGATGCTTGCTCAGCTCCTGATGGACGCTGTCCTCTCTTGTTTGATGGTGTGAAGTCTTGACATGTGAACTCATGCGCACGTCGATGAACGTTGTTGATGGACTCCTTGCTTCTCACAACGACTTGTACTCAAAGTTCTCGTAGATGTTGTCGAGCCGTCGGAACACATAGCGGCGCTTGCTTTTCTTCCACATCTCGCGTGTGTACGGCACTTGGTGACCACCGACACACATCGACTTGGCGCGTGGGCCGCTGTACGCCTCTGGGATTTCCACGGGCGGCACGGCGATCTTACGCAGGTGCGCGAGGCTGAACGTGAAGCACTTGGCGGGGTGGGTCTGGCGGATGAGGTTCTTGAGCTGCTGCGCCTCCTCTGGAAGCTGAGGCTCCTTAGACGACGAGCTCTTCTTGGTCGGACGTAGCCGCAAGTCGGACTTGGACGGCCATCGCTCTGATGGTCGAGTGTGCGCGTAGTACGTGGCTAGCATATCAGTATCAGTTCTTTGCTCTCGAGCTGGTGTTTTGTGTTCTGAGCTTATCGTCGGAACGCGTTTTCGCGTGTTTGCTCCGCACAACACGCAGGTTGAAGAACAATCATCCCCCGTGTTCAATCTCGGAGAGAACCTGACGAGGTGGAGGGAGAGGAGGGGGAGAAGGGAGGAGGGAAAGCGCGATGGGCGATTAATCAGCGGCCGTTGAAGTCAGTTGCGTGGAGAGGAGATCGTGAGACAAAAAGGAAATTAATCCAATGGAGGTCATTGGAGTCCTCTGCGTGGGACTGCAGCCAACACGCTGATTGGTTCGCGTTGCTATGAAAAGCCCCTCCGCCTCCTCGCACGTTTCCGTTTCTCTGCTCCCCCAAGTTAGTTCAGTTCTCCACTCCCCCACGCCAACTTCAATCTGAGAAACCCCCTGCTGCCACCCATTGATCGTCAGACAGTGGTTCGAAATCGTTCTCATCGTCCGAAAGAAGAAGGGAAAAAACGGTTCTCGGTGCAGTTTCCCACTTTTTGAGATATCAGCGGTGATTCCACCTCTTTTTATAAAATCAGTCATGAGCATCATTCCTCGCATCAAATGAAAAACTCAATCAATCAGTCCGAGAAAGGACGACAACGGCGACGGCATTTGATGAAGCAAACGCTTCCAGTAGTCTACGAAGGAGGAGTACAGTAGTCATCTACGAGTGAATTTTCCACTTTAACTGCTCGCCGTGTGAATCGTGAGCTCGTAGGCTGAGTTGCTTGTAGGGGTGCTGAAGGTGGCGAGTAGAGTCCCACCCTCGCAATACTCCACCCATGAATTGAAGTGTCCACTGATGTAGAATCTGGCGAGCTCCTCACGCCGACTGGTTTCTTTCACGCACAAGTACGCATTCTTGGTTGAGACGCTCACTCCCAGGCCCAAGTCACAACTCAGTGCCTGGTTAACCACCGCTAAACCTTCACTGTCTCCCATTGTGGAGGTCGCCTCCGCAACTGCAGCGTCCAGAAGCGAGTAGAACGACGCGATCTGAGACGCCAAGGCCTTGACAGTGAACTGGTCAACAGCGTCTCGTGTCTCCACTGGTAGAAACACCCCTGGCTGTCACTCACTGTGAGCAGACTGCGTGGCACTTGGGCTAACAGCTTGGCTCGAAAGGCAGGCAGTCCTGCGGTCGAAGTTTCGCGCAACTTTGACCACGCCGTGCGTTCCATCAGTTGCATGCGTTGGTGCCTATCATCTGTAGGATTGCCCAGCGCATCGAGTGTCCACAGCGTGCCTGCGCAGTCTTCTCGCTTCCAAGCATCCATCGCTTGACTCATGGCGTCGACGCCGTATCGGATGGGCATGCTTCCCTCTTCTGTTTCAGTGGGCAGTCGAAACACCCGGAGGATCATCCGATACGGGAGGATCTTGCGCTGGGTCGTGACGTATTCCCACAGCATGTGCTGCAGGAACTCACTCAGTGGCGTCAACTTGGCCACCACAGACGCGGTACACTCTTCTTTGATGCGTTCCTTCTCGGGCAAGACGCTCGGCTTCGCGTCGTTTCGCCTGCTCAATGCCGTGCTGCACTTCTCGCATTTGACCAAGCAACAGCTTCCCGAACGGCGTCTTCGCGGCGGTGGTCGTCGAGCCTGACGCAATGGTCCTGCGCTTCCATTCGGGAGGACATGCCGCTTTGATCTTGGTCCAGACGTCGTCGATGGAACTCAACACGGCCTCTGAGATGTCGTTGTCGTGCAACTCGATACTCTCCAGCAGGAGTAGGTTGGTCGCTGCGTGCTTTGTGATGGCGTCCTTGAGCGCCTGCGCGCCGTGGTCTCTAATGCCGTTCTCAAACAGATTCACGGACACCAAGCAGCCCAGCTTACACGCGTTCTCGTCGAGGATACGCGCCAGTTGCAATGCGCCTTCATCCCCCAAGCGGTTGTAACTGAGATCAATGGACGACAGTGGCAGCTTGCAGTCACGCGGGGCCGAGGCGATGAAATCTAGTGCCGAGACGACGGCGCCACCACCAACGAGGTCTCTGTTGCTGAGATCGAGCACTTCCAGGAGTCGCAGCGCAGCGAGTTTGTCGGGAGAAGATCGGCCAACGGAGACGCGCGTCCCTTGTAGACGATACGGACGATGAGGCTGACTTCATCCATGTCAGCGTCACCATGATGAATCAAATGCGTTCGTCCGAGCGGAGGCAGGGGTGCAGACTTGACGCTAGTTTGCAATGAGCAAACGCCGCTGGCCAGATGAGCGATGCATATGATAGCGAGGACGAGGACGCGTTTGAGGAAGGACACGAGAATAGAACAGAGTTGTTGACTTCCGACTGTCTGAGACTTTGGGTGGTGGTGACAATCTGACTCAAAACGTCAAAAACCCTCATTGGAGTGTCTTCCACCGCATACAACGAGCAGGCCATTCATCCACACACACAAGCGCACAAGTAAGTCGCAGCATGGCTAAGCCAACATGGATGACATCGGACGAGACGCTGCCTACCGATTTTCAGCAACAACCGGAAGATCCCTCGTCGTTGCTGATGCCGATACCACCACTGAAGTGGCCGCTGTGCCGGCGGCCATGCTGGCCTCGCGGACGAGTCATCCCTCTCGTCGCACGACCAGCTCATCCACAGTCGAAGCACGTCGCGTGAAGAAAATTGAGAAGGATTTACTCGCGATCGTCGAAGAAAACACGGCTTTGGCTCTGGACGCTGCAAGTGAGACTGACGATGTGCGGCACGCGGCGGCGACCATCAAGAAGAAGAAGGACGAGACCATGCGCTTGGTGCTCCAGCAGATCCGTCGGGCTCAGCAAGTCCACTTAGCATTTCTCGTGGACACGACGGGCAGCATGAGTCCCCACATCACAGGCGTCCGCAAGCAGATCAAGGACATTTGCAGCTTCCTCACGGCCCATGTCGGGGCTCATGGCCAGCAAGCGGCTCGCAATAATGCCATCTCGGTCGCGTTTGTCGGGTTCAAGGACTTCTGCGACGGTCCCGACCACTTTGAGATCCTACCATTCACCACGGATTTGGTGGAATTTGAAGCCTTTGTCGCGCGTATCGTCGCGACGGGCGGTGGCGATGGCCCTGAGGATGTCAACGGCGGGCTGCGCAAGGCCGTGGACGCGCTGGAATGGCCTGCCGGGTCGACGAATGTGCTCTTCCACCTCGCGGATGCTCCTCCACACGGCTCGCAGTACTCGAGCATGGGCAGTAGCAGCATCTCGCACGAAGGCATGAAGGCGGACGAGCCGATTGCTCGACTCTTCGGTCGCATGGCGCAGAAGAACATCGACTACTACTTTGGCAAGATCAACGACTGGACTGACACCATGGTCCGCTTGTTTAGCGAGGTGTACGGCAAGGAGATCACTCCGTTCGATCTCAAGAACCCCGAGAATCTCACCAAGTTTGTCACGATGGCCAGCATCGCCTCGGTGACGGCACGCGTCCGCGAGTCCATGGTCCTCGGTGGTCCCAGCACACTCGTCAAGAAGGTGACGATCGACAAGACCATTCCAGTGTGGGATGCGCTCGAGATGGTGGAAGGGTCGCTTGTCGAATACAAGTTCCCGGAGAGTATCGAGCACATCAAAGACTACGTCGAGTTCGAGCCCATCGCGCGCAAGTCTCTCTTCAAGGTCGCACCACATCCGTTCGCACAGGGCTCCGTGCGCTTTGCGTACCTCGCGCGCGAGTACCTCCCTAACTCAGTGGGCATGGGCAGTGCGGCTTCTTCTTCGTCTTCTTCGGCCAGTGTCGCGAGTGTAAGTGCGAGTGAGGAGCCCTTCCGCAAGAAGTATGGCACGGATAGCTGGTCCGTGGTCAACCAAGTGTGCAAAGTGTTCAAGGAAAAGGGGCGCACGGACTTGGGAACGGGCTCCCACGAACGATACCGGTACAAGGTGGGCATGGAAGTTCAAACCGTCGCCTCGTTCTTGGCGTACACGTTCAACAAGCTCCAGGAGGAGGCCAAGTCGTCGTCCGGGTACAAGATCTGCTACCTCAAGAGCAAGGTGCTCGCGATTCCGCGTGCGCATCCGAAAGGAGCCTTCACGTTTTACGCGGTGGAGCGCATGTTCCGCGAAGACGAAAGCAAGTGGGTCAAAGTGATCAACAACGCGGGCGGCGTCGCGCCGTCGAGTGAGCTCAAAGGCCCGGGATGCCGACGACATCGCCGTCAGTGACTACTTGACGGCGTTCGCGCACTGGACGCATGATGCCACGCACGGCTATCTCATGGCCACGGACCTGCAAGGCATCAAACGGACGACCGCAGGCGTGAAGACGCAGGACACGATCTTACTGACAGACCCAGCGATCCACTGCACGGCGAGTACGAGGTTTGGACGCACGAACATCGGGAAGCGCGGCATGACACTCTTCTTTGAGAGCCATACTTGCAACGCTTTCTGCCGCGCCGTCGGGCTTAGAGATGCGCCTGCTTCCAGCAAAGACGAAGACGGAGACGAGTCGGAAAAATTGGCCCCTGGCAACAGGAATTGGAGGGAGGTCGAAGTTATGTATGCATTCATAGAGGTTTTTAAGGAATCCATCCTACCGCCTTTCTCGAAGCGGAACCGCTGGAGTCCATGATTGTGTGCATAGACGGTCCATTTTCAGGTTTTTTCTTCTTCTTTCCTGGAGCTTCAACGCAGCACCCGCCTTCTCGAAGTATCCATGAAAATCTCACCTTGTTTTCGCACAAATGCCCCTGGACCATCATTCCCGTTGGGTGTCCCTCATCGACTGAAGAGCTCAATCAATCGATTCGATTGAAAATGGACGACGGTGACGGCGACGGCGACTCGCTGGCGTTCCTCACGCATGTGCTGGAGCGTACTCTCCATGTGCGTGACGCTGAGCAGTACACAGAGGAAGAGGAGTCTCAGCTGCAGGCCGCTGTGGCTTCCGGTCGTGCGGACCGCGTCCAGCAACTGCTGCAAACGACGCCGCAATGTGTCCACGAACGAGGCCCCTCGGGCCACACGGCGCTGCACGTGGCGGCGGCGCGCGGCTTCTTCGCGATGGCGACGCAGATCGTAGAGGCCGGCGCGCGAGTGGACGCGTCGACGCCACGCGACGGCGTCACGCCGCTGGAGCTCGCGGCGCGCTACGGCCACCTCGACATCGTCACGTATTTGGTCGAGAAAGGCGCGACGATCCATCCAGAGTCCAGTATCACGACGCCCCTCGCGGCAGCAGCGAGAGGAGGCCGCGTGGATGTGGTCAAGTGGCTGGTGGACCATGGCGCGGCAGTGGACGCGCGTAATGAAGACGGCTCGACGGCACTGATGGTGGCCGTGGCGGCAGCCAACTTGGCGGTCGTGGAGGCGTTGCTGGAAGTCGGTGCGGACGTGGCGGCCAAGGACCGTAACGGACGAAGCGCAGTGTATTTCGCCAGTCTGAAGGGCTACGTGGGCGTGCTGAAGGTGCTGCTGCCATCCACGAAAGGAGGAGACGTGGATGTGCCCACAAAGAGTGGAGAGACGCCGTTGTTTGTGGCGACGAGAGCAGGCCACGCGCAGGTCGTGGAGCTGCTGCTGACAGAAGCAAACGCGAATATTGAAGGACGAAGCGAGGAGAATCATAACTGCTCGCCGCTGCTGTGTGCGTGCTACTATGGACGCGTGGAGGTCGTGAGGTTGCTGCTGGAGAAGCGAGCGAACACGTACGCCAAGCTGCTGCCGAACGAGAAGACGGCCTTGCACTTGGCGGTCCAAGGGGGGTACGCGGAGATTGTGGAGCTGCTCATCCAGGCAGGTACGCTGGTCAACGCACGGACGGCGTCGGGCTTCGCACCGCTGCATATCGCTGCGATGGAAGGCAACCGTGTCATTGCAGAGGCTTTGCTGCGGAGCCGAGCGGACGTTGACCGACGCACAGAGACCGAGGACAACCGAGGCTTCACGCCGTTAATGCTGGCGGTCAGGGGAGGCTACAGCCAGATCGTCACGCTGTTGTTGGAGCAGCGAGCGACAGTGAACGCGCGTGGAGAGGACCAGAACACGGCGCTGCATCTGGCTGTGTTCAAGGGCGACATCGACAGCGTGTGGGCGTTGCTGCGGCATGGTGCGGACGTGTCTCTACCGGCGAAGAACGGTCTCACGTGTCTCCACGTGGCGGCTACGACTGCGAGTGTGAAACTCATCGACGTGCTCCTCGCCCATGGGGCGGATCTGCATGATCTCACAAAGGACGAAGGCTTCACGCCCATCCACACGGCAGCTCAGCATGGCCAGCTCGCAGCTCTGCAGCATATTTACGAGCGACTTGAAGCCTCAGAGGACCTGTCGCGATTGCCGCCGACAGCCAAGCGAGGCTGGACGCTGCTCCACGTCGCTGCGTTCTACGGCCAAGAGGAGATCGCTCGCTTTCTATTGCGTCAGAGAGGCTGCCAGGTCGATGCCATCGCGCTGGATAACGGAGCTACACCATTGTTTCTCGCAGCCGAGAAAGGCTACGATGATCTGGTGGACCACTTGATCCACGAAGGCGCGAACGTGGACATGGCGGCTGAAGATGGACGCACGCCACTCATCGCCGCGGCTTCGAATGGCCACGTTGCCATCGTCCGCACGCTGTGTCATCGTGGTGCGAACGTGAATGTGGCTATTCGTGATGGTGTGACGGCTCTGCAACTGGCGGCAACCCGCGGATACGTTGACGTCGTGGAGCTGCTGCTTCAAAGCGGAGCCCAGGCCAGTGGCGGTGAGGCAGCACTGCTTTCAGCCTGTGAGAGCGGCAATGTGAAGCTGGTGACGCTGCTGTGTCACTACGGTGTGAACATCCACACGGCAGTGGCTCCAAACGGCGCGTCTGCTGTGTTCTTCGCGGCTCAAAGCGGACAGGAAGACATCCTCAAGCTGCTTCTGAACGCCGGTGCTGGTGCGAGTGTCAACGCTGCACTGGCGACGGACGGCGCCACGCCACTCCACGTCGCTGCTCAGAACGGCCACGTCTCGATCGTCCAGGCACTACTGCGAGCAGGTGCACAAGTCCACGCCCTCACGGCGACCATGGCCTCGCCACTCTACTACGCTGCTCAGTACGGCCACCCTGCAATCGTCGAAGTGTTGCTGCGAGCTGGCTCCAAGCCTGAATCCCCCGCCCAGGACGGATCCACGCCATTGATGGTTGCAGCCTTGAAGGGCCACTTACCATGCGTGCAAGTGCTGTGCCAGTTCCGAGCCAACGTGAACACTCGCCGCAGCGACGGCGCGACGCCGTTGTTCTTGGCCATCAAGAACCAGCGCGCGGACGTCGCTGACTTCCTCGTGCAGTGCGGCGCCGACGCCAACCTGGCCACGCGGGACTGGTCCACGCCTGTGCTCGTAGCCGCTCAGCACGGATACCTCGACCTGATGGTCAAGGTGTGGCAGCGTGGCGCCAATGTGAGCGTCTCGCGTGATGACGGCGTCCATCCGCTGTTCCTCGCGGCCTTGAACGGCCACGTCAAGGTCGTCGAGTTCCTCGTGACGTCCTGTATTGTCCAGGCCGATACACCAACAAGAGACCTGTCCACGCCGCTGTTCGGTGCCGCTCAGAACGGCCACGCAGCCGTCGTGCGGTTCCTCCACGCCAAATGCGGCGCCAACCTCATGGCCAAGCGAGAAGACGGCGTGACGTCGCTGTACGTGGCGTCGGCCAACGGCCACTTCGACGTCGTGCAGCTTCTGCTGGGTTATACAGGCATCTTCGTGGACGCCACGGCCAAGGACGGCACGACGCCATTGCACGTCGCCTGTGAGAACGGCCACATGGGCATCGTGCGTGCACTGTGTGAAGCCGGCGCCAAGACAGAGTTGGGCGCGGCCTCGAACGGTGAGACTCCATTGGGGTTCGCTGCTCGTGCTGGTCGCGAAGCCGTCGTCAAGTACCTGGTGGAGAGGTGGAAGGCGAACACAGAGGCCACGACCAAGACCAGTGGATCTACGCCCCTCCACGGCGCGGCCCAGTACGGCCACGTCGCTGTGTTGCAGACGCTGCTGGCGAATGGAGCGCGCGTGAATGCCAAGCGAACCAATGAGATGACACCATTGCATGTGGCTGCGCACTTTGGCCAGCTAGAGACGGCGAAAGTGCTGCTGGATGGAGGCGCCGACGCGAATCTCATGGGCCCACGAGGGGCGACGGCCGTGGCGATCGCACGGCTGCAGGGCCACGAGGTGGTCGCGGAACTGATCATCAGTCGCGGTGGACGTGACTAGTAGAAAGAAGAGTGAAGGAGAGTGTGGTTGTAGATGAAGAGAGCGTGTATGGTATTTGAGTCTAACTGGACTGCTACTACTACTACTATTGGGTCTAACGACTACTTCAATTGGTGGGTAACCTCTATGGTCGGCCGCAGTGCGGCCTAACGACTGAATGATTGATGCTCCAGCCGATGGGCGGTCGCGTTGGGAGCCCGTTGGTTGATCTCCGTTGCTTTGCAGTGCATTGCGTGCAGGGCGTTGCAGTGGAGACGTACTCCGATGTGTTGCCAGTGGTGGCAGCGCGGAGTGGCCCATGCAGCCGTGTGCGCGTGGGTCTTGGACGATTGATGTTGTGGTTGATGTTGTGGGTCATCATCACTGGTCCGCTGATTGATTTACTCGCGGATGGTCTTGAGGCGGCAGTGGCGTGGCGGGCGCGTGTCGCGCTTTCGGCGCTCAAACTGCTTGCGCGTGAACGGCACGTCGACGCCGCTGACCTTGAGCATGCGCATCTTCTTGTAGTTGGATGGGATCTCCACAGGCGGCACCACCATCTTGCGCAGGTGCAGCAGGCTGAAGTGGAAGGTCTTGCTGTGGTGGGTCTCGCAGATCGCCTTCTTGAGCGCCTTCACCTCCATGGGCAGCGGCAGCGGCGTCATGAGCGCGTGGTGCGTGCGCTCAGTCGTGGCCGGCGTGAGGAAGAGGTTGGTGGAGGTCATGACGGAGGACACCATGGTTGATTGATTGATTGATGGAGTGCTTGACTGATGCTTCTTCGCTGGAGAAGGTCTTGAGGGCTTGGATGCAAATTGCAAAGTGAGCACTGCACGGCGGTGGCGCATGACGAAAATCCTGGAAATCCAGCGTCGGAGAGAAGAAGGTGTAGGTTTATCTTTTCGTTGGCCAATCAGAGATAGAATATTCTTCTATTGGTTATTAATCAACCAATCGCGGAGCACCTATGGAAAAAGAACCCCGTTGTGGATGAGTGAGCTTGTGTTGTGTGCGACAGCGGGTTGAACAGAGACGGGCGTGGGTAGAATCGCAGCCAATGAGCGCACATTGCCCAGGAAAAAAGAAGCTCACTTGAAAAATGTATGGGGCTCTCTGTTGAGAGCACCATCACTCTGACGTGCCGATGAGACGGCGCCACCCAATCAGGAGCTGGCGGTGTTCTTGTGGCGTGGTCAGAGCCAAAATCACTTGGCGATTGTATGCTGGTGCATTTGCACAACCGCGCACGTCTAACACAGCCAGCGATCTGACTCCTGTGCAAGCAGCAGCCAATTCACTCATGATGCTGAGAATGTTCTCAGAGGCAACAACTCCATCAATCACTCACACGCGCAACGATGAGTGGAAAGATGATTGATTGATGGACGGTGTGATTGTTAGGTGGAATTCGCATACATTCGTGAATATGAAAGGAGTTTGCTGTTGACTACCGGTACTGATGGAGAAGCAAAAGCAAAAGGACGCCGTAGATGAACGATCTCTACGTCGCCTACGCGCCCTGGTCTGCCAGCGGACGCTCGATGTAGACCCAGAGCACGATGAACACGAGGCCGAACGCGATGGACGACGAGCCCATGAAGTTGCCCTGGTCCGTGAGACTGTTATAGCTCCAGCCAAAGTACTCCTGGATGGTCATGCGCACGCTCGGCGCCAGCTTGTACGTGATGAACAAGCCGATGAGCACGCACGCGCACAGAATGGACTCGCCGTGGGACTCCTGGCGGCCGTAGTACACCACCATGAAGCGCACGAACGACCAGAGGATACCGAACACCGTGCCGAAGAACACGAGCACGTTGGGCAGCTCAGCCAGCGAGCCACGCTTGGTCGTCATCTTGTTGTACCACTTGTGCTTGCGGCCCGTGAGCTTCCACGTGAACGCCGCGAACATGGCGAAGCAGTTGGTGAACGCGTACACGAACCACGTGTCCTGTGAGCGCACGACGTCGAGGTTCTGAACACCACGGTTGCTCATAGCCGAGAGGCCGCCCAGCGCGAGCACCTTGGGGATGAGCACGGCGCCCATGCGCCACCAACCGTTGAAGTAGATCGGCGCGTAGCCCGTGTACAGGAAGTAGATGGCCATGTAGTAGAAAAGAATGACCGACAGCGAACCGAGCGGGTAGATGGTGCCGTTGATGTAGAAGATGCGGCGCATGAAGTTGTTCGGCTTGCGGTACTTGGGGATCGCCACCTGCGGACGCTTCCACTCTGGGTCGATGGTCTTCTTGCCCTTCTTCATGAGCGCGGTCTGGAAGTGGCCCTTAGCCCAGCGGCGACGCTGCGCGAACGAAGCAGCAACCGAGTGCGGGATGAGACCTTCGGCCAAGCGGATACGCTCGCCGACCTCGCCTTCGAAATCCTTGCGGAAGTACAGACCCTTCCAACCCATATCGAACATGCGCTGTCCAGTGTAGATCTCTTCGGTCAAGCTGCCGTACTGGATGCCGCCAATCGAGTCAAGCGCCTCACGACGCACGAGACAGTTGGTGCCCACGAACGTCGCACAGTCGTAGCCGTCCTGGCCGGTCTGGATGGCGTCGTAGAACGTCGCGTTACGGTGGCCCATCGGATCGCCGACCTGGAGCTGCACGCAGTCGCGGAAGTACTGCGGCGTCTGCACGTAGCCGACGGCGTTGTCACGTACATCGTCCGAGTACGAGTGGAGCACCGAGATCTCGTCCGTGTTGTTCATGGTGTTGCACTTCTTGCAGACACCCGTTTTACCGAGCTTGGCATCACAGTTCACGCAGCGCAGATCCTTCTTGGTGTTGCGCGTGTCGCTGACCGTGCCGTTGACCTGGCGACGGTGCATGTCGCTCTGCACGTGCGAGTCGTTCTCAAAGCACTCCTTGGAGCAGTAGCTGATACGCTCCTCTGGCACACCGGCGATCTTACACGACGCGCAGCACATCTTGGCGACGTTCTTGCAGCCAGTGCACGAGCACGCGTACTTGTTCTTGAACTGACGGTCCTCATCATCGAAGAAGAACGGAAGCGTCGCGAGCACAAACTTAGGGTGTGGCTGCATGTCCGTGTCGAGCAGCAGCACGTAGCGGCCGTTCGATCCTTCGTTGTACAGGCAGTTGTTGATGTTGCCGGCCTTGGAGTAGTGCTGCGCAGGCTTGACACGGCCCACAAAGGTCACGTGCGGCAGGCCTGGGTAGCGGTAGTCGTCACGGAACGAGCCAACGGCACAATCCGCACGGTTGACCACGCGAGGACGCGACGGGGCAGGCAGGTTGGCCGACGAGTGGAGCTTACGCCACGCGTACACCTCCATGTCCTCGTTCGGGTCGCACACGCGGTCGTACATGAACTGCGCGACCTCCTGACGGAGATCACCCGACTTCTCAAGCACGTCCTTGTGGAGCTCAATGGCTGGCACAGGGTTGCCCTTGGTCCACTTGGTGGTGCAGTAGCCGTCGTCCAGCACGTAGATCTGCAGCAAGTGCGGTGGGTACTGGAGGTTCATGCAGGCCATGAGCGTGTCGATGCACTCCTCGGCTGGCTCCGTGTAGCGCGTGATGAGCACGTCGACCTTTGGCCACAGCTCGTCCGGCACGCGAGGCTCGAACTCGTCGAAGTAGTGGGCGCCACGACGCACTGGCTTCCACATACCCAAGTAGTAGAGCATACCCAAGATGAAGCTGAGCAGCTCGCCGGCGAGCAGCGCGAAGTACGACACCCACTGGGCGATTGGCGGATCGTGGAAGCACACAATGTCATCCACGCCAGCCATCTCCAAGTACCACGACGGTGGCGAGAAGTAGCCGCTGAACGGAGACGTGCCGCAGCTCAGCTCGTTGGGCGTGTTGGTGTTGATTTTCTCGCAGTCCCACGTGCGGTGCTCGTTGTGGCACGGCTGGATGCCGACCACGAGGAAGAAGAGCAGACCGAAGAACTCGATGAAGGTCGCGAGGATGAAGAAGAAGTACAGGAAGCGGTACGACTTGATGCCCTTCATGTAGTACTTGCGGACGTTCGGCAGCTTGCGCTCGATGATGTTGCCGGCGCCGTTGGCCACGATGGCGTCCTCTACGCCCTCAAACCACATGCGGTACTCGTCGTCCGTCTCCGGACACAGCACCCACACACGGCGCTTGGTCGTGATCTCAAAGCCCTTGTGCGGCAGATCCAGACGAGCGCACGGACGCAGCTGCAGCGCGTCCTTGAGCTCGACGGCACCCACGACCAAGTCGGGGTTACGCGTCGTGAAGTACTGGCGACACTCCAAGTGGCTCTGGAAGTAGAAGATCTTGGCCTTTTCCAGCGCAAAGTAACGGCGCTTCCAGCTCTTGTGGATCGGGCCCTTCATGGCGCTGCGCTTGCCCTGCTTGTGCAGGTAGCCGTGGACCGAGATGATGTTGTCCTTCTGGCTGCCGCGCGCCTCGCCGGCGACGTCCGTGACGTCCATGGACGGCTCCATTGGCGCGCGGGGGTCCACGTAGCCTTCCTGGCCGGCAGGACGGCCTTCGTACGCCGCGCCGCCGCGCACGATCTCGGCTTCCTTGTAGGTGCCGGTCGTGCCAGCGGCGGGCGTGGCGTGGAGGTTGTAATCATCGGTGTCCTGCGGGCCCAGGAGCTGCCGCTTGTCGGTCGACGAACGGCCAAACATAGCGCCAAGCGGTTTGCTTCTTCCTCTACGAGTCGAGACTCAAAGAGCAAGAGCGAACGGCAAAGCGAGTAGTGACGAGAGAGACCTGGTGAGATACCCTGTTCATATAGCGAGATAGTCAGTCGCATGTTCGTTGCTGTAGGACGCCCGTGGAGACGCATGAAGGCCGCCAAGACACGGGGTTTCCCCCATATTCGTCGGCCTTCCATGTTGCCTTACGCACCTCAGCGTAAGAAGAGAAAGTGAAACCTACTGGACTGCTGCTGGCGTCGCCTGTGGGCTTTGCTTTGCTGCTCGCTGGGGCTTGGTTTCCCTTTTGATGTTTCCACGAAGGCGAGAAGAGAAGCCGAGCCCTTTTGCAGGTTTGGTTTTCTGCTGCTTCCGCTCACTCGCTCGCTCTTCGGACAACACAACCCACACACACAAGCGGTCGTTTTTTGGTTGCCCAGCAGGAAGCTGTTGGCGCACCCACAGTCCGAAGTTGAAAAAAAGCGGGTGGCGAGTTGGGATTCGGGATTCGGGTTGGCGACGAGCAGCCGCTCTATGCTTGGGTTGGCAGTGAGTTGTTGCTAGAGGAGCGCAAGAAACGGTCGATTGTTGGCTTGAAAATTACTTACTGGCTGTCTCACGAAAGATGATTGGGTGTATTTGGTGTAGGTGTAGGTGTACACTAGGGATAGGTTAAGCGGACGGTCGAACGTCGCCCGCCTCTTCGTACGTACCCTAAGCGCGACGCCACAACCCACCTATGCGGCCTGAACCGGCACCGCTTCCAGCAAGTCGCTTCATAAGATCGGGCAACATGAAGACCAGGCGGCCACTTGATTTCCGTGGATGTCCGAAAAGGCTGCAAGGGAACTGACCAGACTGAACCCACTTGGCCGAGAGAGATGTCACTTCACATGTGGGTCCATTGAACTGCTGCTTCGATGATTCGACTTGTGCTGGGTGCACTAACTCGCTTCCTGAGTGAGTTCTTGAACCCACACCAAGAGAATAAAAATTGGCGGAAGGCCGCGTAGTCCAGTCGATCGATGGATCAACCGCATCCGACGGAATGATCCGTTGGTGGATCAAAATCAAACGTGGGAGTGTGCGCTGGGCCATCCAGGCTGGATGCTCACGCCTGCACCCGCTGCAATCCAGCGGCTGAAGCGTGACTAGTCGCGCGTCATCGCGTTGCAGGCATGAACCCACCACACCAGTGCACCCACCGACAAAATGATCCATCATTGCCCCCTGATTGATCTTTACCCTTGATTTTTGGTTTGAGATCTGTGATTCATGGTTTGAGATCTACGGTCGGTGGAGTTGGCCAGAGGAGTAGGATGGCTGCTGGACTTCCTAGGCCAACTCAGTGCGGCAAGGATGTTCCGCCCTGGAACCGATCTTCCAACTTCCTTGCCTGGAACCGAGGCTGGTCATGTCCGACATGGAACTGTTCTTAGAGAATGCATCAACTTAGACCAATCACCGTGTGTCAACATCAATCACACACTTCGTTCCAGTGTCATACTGCGGCTACAAGTACTTTACAGGTGATGAAAGAGTACTCGTAGACTACGAGTACTCTTCATGCTAGGACTAAAGCTTACTACGAGTCGTAGTAAGCTTAGTCCTAGCATGAAGAGCTTTGACGTACTGGCAAGTGGTCGTAGTTAGTTGTTTGGGATTTGGATTTCTCAAATGCGAATGAAATGCGAAGTCGTGTGTAAAAACTAAAATGAAAAGGAACTCGCTACAGTAGTGCGAGTACAAGGGTGTCGCTGGCTAGCCTTGACCCTTAGAACGGGTTGGACGACGGCTTCTCGACGAAGAACCAGAACGCGATGAACTGGATGCCGAACGCGATCGAGAAGTAGCCCATGAAGTTGCCTTCGTCCATCAGACTCTGGTAGCTCCAGCCAAAGTACTCCTGGATGCTCATGCGCACGCTCGGGCCGAGCTTGTAGGCGATGAACAGACCCATGAGCAGACTGGCGAACAGCAGCGACGCGCCGTGGGACGTCTGCTCAATGTTGTAGCCGGCGAAGAAACGCACGACAGTCCACGCGACACCGGCACACGTGCCGAGGAAGACGACGACGTTTGGGATCTCAGCCGTGGATCCACGAGCAGCACCACCAGTGTTGAACCAGCGAGGCTCCCGGCCCGTGAGCTTCCACCACAGCGCCTCCATGACGGCCGAGCAGTTGGTGAACGCGTACGCGAACCACGTCTCCTGGGATCGCACGACGTCGTTGTTCTCGACAGTACGGTTACTCAACGCCGAGAGCATACCCTGGACGAGAAGCTTCGGCACGAGCGCGATGAGCAGGCGAAGACCCGACATGTAGATCGGCGCGTAGCCCGAGAACAGGAAGTAGATCGTGATGTAGAAGAACAGCACGGCCGCGATCGAGCCGAGCGGGTACATGGTGCCGTTCACGTAGAACACGCGACGCATGAAGCCGTTTGGCTTGTTGTACGACGGCACCTGGACCTCTGGCTTCTTCCACTCTGGGTCGATGTAGTTCTTCTTCTTGTTCATGAGCGCGATCTGGAAGTTACCCTTGGCCCAACGCTTTCGCTGAGCAAGCGAGCCGGCCACCGAGTCAGGAATGAGACCTTCCGCGAGACGAATACGCTCGTTGGCTTCACCCTCGAAATCCTTGCGGAAGTACAGCGCCTTCCAGCCCATGGCACACAACTGCTGGCCCGTGTAACAATCCTCCGTCAAACTTCCGTACTGGATGCCTCCGATCGAGTCAAGAGCCTCACGACGGAACATGGCGTTGGTACCAGCGAACGATGAGCACTCGTAACCATCCTGGCCGGTCTGGATCGCATCGTAGAACGTCGCGTTACGGTGGCCCATCGGGTCTCCGATCTGCAGCTGGACACAGTCACGGAAGTACTGAGGGGTCTGCACGAACGCCACAGCGTTGTCCTTGACATCATCCGAGTAACGGTGCAGGCTGGCCATATCGCCGTCCTCCTCCGTGTTGTTGTGGCGGTTGCACTTCTTACAGATGCCGCTCTTGCCGAGCTTCGAGTCACAACCCACACAGCGCAGCTCCTTCTTGGTCTTGCGCGACTCGTTCAGCGTGCCGTTCACCTGGCGGCGGTGGACATCACTGGAGACGTGCATGGCGTTCTCAAAGCACTCCTTCGAGCAGTAGCTGATGCGTTCCTCTGGAACACCGGCGAGCTTGCACGAGGCGCAGCACATCTTGGCGACGTTGTTGCAACCCGTGCAGCAGCACGCGTACTTGGTCTTGTCCGAACGGTCCGGGTCCTCGAAGAAGAACGGAAGCGTGGCGAGCACGAACTTCTGGTGCGGCTGCATATCGGTATCGAGAATGATCAGGTAGCGACCGTTCGCGCCTTCGTTGTACAGGCAGTTGTTGATGTTACCGGCCTTGGAGTAGTGCGGCTCTGGCTTGACACGGCCGATGAACGACACGTGTGGCAGGCCTGGGTAACGGTAGTCATCACGGAACGAGCCGGCGGCACAGTCAATGCGGTTGACGACCTTCGGGCGCGAAGGCGACGGCAGGTTGGCCGATGAGTGGAGCTTGCGCCACTGGTACACCTCCATGTCTTCGTTCGGGTCACACACGCGGTCGTACATGAACTGCGCGATCTCCTGGCGCAAGTCACCGGCGCTTTCGAGGATGCCCTTGTTAAGCTCGATCTGCGGCACTGGGTTGCCCTTGGTCCACTTGGCCTTGCAGTAACCATCGTCAAGGATGAAGATGTGGAGCAAGTGTGGTGGGTACTGGATGTTCATACACGCCATGAGCGTGTCGATACACTCCTCAGCAGGCTCCGAGTAGTGGCACACCAACACGTCCACGCGTGGCCACTGCTCATCTGGGACCTTCGGCTCAAACTCGTCAAAGTAGTGGGCTCCACGACGCACAGGCTTCCACATACCGAGGTAGTAGAACACACCGAGCGTGAAGCTGAGCACCTCAGCGAAGAGCAGAGCGAAGTACGAGATCCACTGCATCACTGGCGGGTTGTGGAAGCACACGACGTTGTCCACGCCCGCGACCGTCAGGTACCAGTCTGGAGGCGTGAACCAGCCACTGAAAGGCTGGTCCTTGCAGTGCATCGTCACGAGCGACGTGCTCTCGATGGTGCCACAGTCCACCGACGGACGCGCGGCGTCACACGGCTCAAGACCGACGACGAACCAGAACACGAGACCCAGCAGCTCCGCCACGCCCGTGAGCAGGAAGAGGAAGTACAGGATGCGGTACGTCGCGATACCCTTCATGTGGTACTTGCGGACGTTGGGCAGCTTGCGCTCGATGATGTTGCCGGCTCCGTTGGAGATGATGGCGTGCTCGAGGCCTTCAAACCACATGCGGTACTCATCGTCCGTCTCCGGACACAGCACCCACACACGGCGCTTGGTGTGGATCTCAAAGCCCTTGTGCGGCAGATCGAGACGCGCACACGGACGCAGCTGCAGCGCGTCCTTCAGCTCGACAGCGCCGACAACGAGGTCGGCGTTACGCGTGGTGAAGTACTGACGACAGTCCAAGTGGCTGTGGAAGTAGTAGATCTTGGCCTTCTCGAGCGCAAAGTAACGACGCTTCCAACTCTTGTGGATCGGGCCCTTGATCGTACGCTTGCCCTGCTTGTGCATGTAGCCGTGGACCGAGATGATGTTGTCGCGCATGTCGTCGAGACCCACGGCCTCCGACATGTTGACCGGAGGCTGCGGCGGCGCGCGCGGGTCCACGTAGCCCTGCTGAGGCACGGGACGGCCCTCGGTCAGACGCACGTTGTTCTCCGTGCCGCGGCGCGAGATCTCGGCCTCCATGGCCGACGGCGTGGCGTAACTCTCATAGTTGTCAGCGTGGTCGGGTGCCCGCTGGTCTGTATTGCGGCCGAACATGGCGACGACGTGCGTGTCCTGTCCGGTAAAGTGCGCAATGCCTTGAGACGCTTGCTTCTCCACACGCAGAGACAGAGAGACTTCACACGAGCACTTCCTTCTTGTGAGGTCGATGCTTTCCTTCTCCTGTCTGTCTGTCTCGCCTCGAAGCCCCGCTCGCTCCAAAAGCTCCAACAACACAAACGCCAACAAACCCACACAACAAACAAACGCCAACAGAACTCAAAACCCAACGCCACGGTTCTGTAACCACTCTGGGTGCCTAGAGAAACAACCCTAACCTTCGATGTTGGGTGCTCTGGTGAAAATTACGGTCTCTTGTTGTGGGTTCACAGTGTATTTAGGGGGTAGGTCAAGCGTACCCCTTTTCGCCGATGGTGGACGGGACCCCTAGCCGCGTCGTCGGTTTTGGGTACCCCCAGCATGCTTTTTGTCGACCGGATCTCTTGAACTGAAGTCTGCGCCTGCTCTCAAGTCGACCTGGTAAAATTAACTTGTGCACCCAGGCGGAAATGAGTTTCACCCACGGTTTTCCTGAATCGTAATTTTTCCATCGACGACGTGGATGCACTATGCAGACGATTTCCAGCTCTCCTCTCTTGCAGGTCATGTGGTGTGTGGACTCCACACTGTGGAGCCCTCGTTTGGTTTTCTCCTGACTCACATGCTGAGACTCTCAGCGTCCGATTGATTTAAGCTTCATGCTTTTGCCGCACACAGGTGGCATGAACCCAACTTGGGTTACCCAAGTTCCAATTTGGGTGCTTGATTTGTGCTGAAATTTTCAAGCAAAGTGGATAAGGGGTGCGGTTGCCCGTTTCGCCTAAAAGATTCGGTCATCAATCAATTGATTATCGACACCCAACAAAAGCATTCATGACAACTCAGCCCTGTCCTACAATAGGGCCACTTCCAGACCAGGTTTAGTACCTAATTTAGGACTTGACCGCCAAGTTCATCAAGTGCTCCATGAACACCTTGAGACTGACGTCGTCCGTGAAGATGACTTCACCCTGGCCGTCCATCGAGTTGTGCGTGACCGACGGGTTGAGCTTGGCCATGAGGAAACGAGACTGACTCTTGTGCTGGTCACACACGACGTAACGCGGCACGGGGAAGCGCGAGTCCATGATGAGCTGCGCGTCGGCCTGCGGGGCCTCGAGCAGGTTCTTGAAGTTGATGTGCGCTGGGTCTTCGTGGAACTTCTGGTCACGCCACGCGGCGATGGTATCGCCGTGGAACACGACGACGTAGAAGAACGAGTCCAGCAGCAGGATCGTGTCGGAACGCACGCTCGTGGCGTCCAGCAGCGCTGGCACTGGCGGGCCGTTGAACGAGTACGACAGCAGCGACGGCTGGATCATCACGAGCGAGTTCGTGGTGCTCTCACGCATGAGGCAGTGGCGGTAGGACGACGACTCGTCCGGCGAGTAGCCAAAGACCGTGAGGAACTGCGAGCGACGCAAGTGGAACATGAACTGCGGGAAGATCGCAAACTCGGGCGACAGGCGGAAGCTCGATGGGTCGTCCTTGCGGTAGTCGGCGAAGCGAGCGGCCAGACGAATGAGCGAGCGGTCGATCCAACGCATGATGTCCATCTGCTCCTCGCCAGACTCGGAGCGGTGCACGGCGATACGCGCCAGCAGCACAGCAGCGGCCTCCTGGTCGTAGCCGCGGCCGAGCGACGCCGTGTCGTTCGGGTCGACGGTCCACGGACCGCAGATCGTGGTCACACGCGTACGGTAGCGGCCACTGGCGTGCTGGTAGCGCGTGATGAGCTGGATGTAGCGGGCCTTGCCTGGAGGCAACGCGGCCTGGTTGGAGATGTCGAAGTACACGGCGATGGTCGTGTTCGGGTCCACTCCGCCCATCGACCACGCGTTCGTGCCGCCGACACCGATCTCGACCTCGGAGACGTTCTTGGCCGAAGGTCCCTGGCGCTTGAGAGCCGCGCATGGGCCGATGGCACCGGCGACCTTGAACTCACGACTCGTGAGCACTTCCAGCGACGCCGCGAAGCCCATGGTGAGGTGGTCCTTGTCACAGTCAGCGGCTTCCTCCGAGAACTTGCTGAACATGCGACGGAACGACTCACGGAACACGGACTGGCCGAAAGAATCAGCCAGCACGATCACACCACCGGTCTTCTGGACACACGACTTCATCTCCATGACACCACTCTGGTCGAGCGAACAGGCGAAGATGTCGACGACGTGGTTGTTGGCGACGCATCGGTCGGCCAGACCCTGGTAGTGGGCGACGGCCTTCTTGGTGAGCGGCGCGTTGTCCTTCTGCAGATCCGTGTGCGAACGGATGTCCTCCTTGCGGTCACGGCCGACAATGGCACCAGGGCCGACGGTCGGTGGGCCGCCGACGAACATCATGATACGGGCACCCTGGCCGCGGTAGGTAGCCTCGAGAAGGCCGACAGTCACAGACAGAGCCACGCCCGTGCAACGCTGAGGACGCTGGTCGGCCGCGACCGGCCATGGGTCCTTCTGCAAGTCCTCGAGGATCGACTCGAGGTTGAAGCCGCACTCGAACACTGGCTGCAGGAAGCGCGAGGCGTTGTTGGTCTGCTGCTGTTGTTGCTGCTGCTGCTGGTGGCCCACAGGCGCACGCGCGCGGTTGAGCGACGACAGACCGAGCATGTCGTGGACCTGCTGCGCCGTGAAGTCCTTGTTGCCACGGAACACGTGCGACTTGGGCACTTCCGGGAAGCCCAGTTCGTGGACGTGGACCATGGTGCCGTACGTGACCAAACCGATAAGAGCGTCAGGCGGCAACTGGTTCAGCGTCTGCTGGATCGAGTCCTTGAGCTCCTCGAGCTCATCTTCTGGGATGCACGTGTCGATACAGAACACGAACACTGGAGGGCCGGCCTGGCGGTTCTGCAGCTCGTACTCGAGCGTCGAGAACTGCGGGATGAGCTCCGCTGGCAGGTTCTCGGCCGTGATGTTCTCAGCGTAGTGCGGTGGGAAGTGGTTGCGCGTCACGCAGAACGGACACACCCAGAGCTTGGACATGAAGTCGACCTGGCAGTACGGGTTCAGCACAGCCGAACACGTCTTACAGTGGATCGGGTCGTACTCGACGGCCGGCGGCATGCCTTCGATCGGCTTGAGCGGCGTGTACAGACAGCCCACGGGGATCACGCAGCGAGTCTGCTCGAGCTTGGTGCACGGCCAACTGTTCCACGAGAAGCGCACGCCGTCGCGCGCCTCGAGCCCGTGGAAATCCCATTCCTGAGGCTGCTGGCCTGGCTGGCCGTAGCCTTGCTGCTGCTGCTGTTGCTGGCCGTACTGGTCGTAGCCTCCCTGCTGCTGCTGACCGTACTGATCGTAACCTCCTTGCTGCTGGCCTGGCTGACCGTATCCTTGCTGCTGCTGGCCATACTGGTCGTAACCGGCTTGTTGCTGGCCGTAGCCCTGCTGCTGCTGAGCGTACTGGCCCTGGTCGTAGCCGCCGCCTCCGTGCATCATCGTCGCTTGAGCTTGAGCTTTAGCCTTGCGGTCACTTCCGTTTCTCCCCCTCGCCGATCTGAGCGCCACGTTGCGGGCACCTGAACTTCCACGAAGAGGTCCAAACGAACTTAGCGTGCACCACACAATCCGAAGCCGCTAATGTACTTAGTGTGTACCACACGTTTTTAGGAAGACAAGTCAAAATGGTGTGAACCACTTTACTCTGAGATGACGTCAGCTGGTCGGCGAAGGGACGCGTGTGTGATGCCGATCAACGCGCGAAGAAAGGGAAGGTGGGCGTCACATTCCCCGCGCCAGTATGGAGCGCGTGCGCATATTCTCGTGGGTGGCGCCATGTTCTTCCTTCTGTGTTTCCACGGCGACATGCGCACCGAACTGACTAGCGACGGTGGATGTGGTGGAGAACGATACTGGCTTCGTATTTTATGTATGGTAGTAGTTGTATGGATGGATGGGTTTTCTGTCTGTCTAAATGTCGTCGATCTATCTTACTTGCCTCCTAATGAAGATGGAATTGGCATATACTGCGTCGCGCCGACGCGATACACGACGTCCCTTCGTCGTCGCACGAACGCGATCGTCTGCGTCACGGACACATAGAGACCGATACATAGGAATGGTAGCATAGTGACCCACAGCCACGCCGGCATGGCCATTCCCGACGCAGAGGACGAACTCTTGAGGTCGCTGCCGGAATACTGATTGGCATCGCCGCCGATATGGATGTACGGCGCTGCTGCCTCTGGAGCCGCGGCGGCGCCACCCGGGTGGTTGATGAGAAAGATGCGCACTTCAACACCAGACTCCTGGTCGCCTGTCGACTGGATGAGCTGCGGCTGGGCTGGAATCGCAATCGCTGGAGTGTCTGGCGCGGCGGCGGTCGCCGCGGGCACCGCGGCAGGAACGACCATGGGGACACTCGTCGCCAGGAAAACGTCCTCTTTGTCATGCGTCTCTTCTGTCTTCGTCGCTTCCTTGATGTCATCGGCACCGACCGCAGCGGCATCGCCATCATTCGCTGGGAAGGCGCTCTGCATCGTGGCAGTATTGCCCACGAGCGCCGCCACACATGACGGCGACAGCTCGTCCGCGTGGTCCACCAGGCAGTCCCACACGCGTTGGCGCCGCGCCGTGATCTTGGAGATGTCGCGCACCGACGTGCGCTCCAGCAGCGTCAGCAGGTTCGCGTCCAGCGCGCACAGCGAGTGCGCTTCATTCGCGCATGCAGTGTCCATATTGATGGAGACGTTGGGGTTGATGATCTTGTTGTCGATGTGTTGTTGCTCTTGAGGGGGTTTCCTGTTCTCGATTTGGGTTCCAACCGGAATGACTGCTCCGCAGTTTTGATGCTCGTGGATAAAATCAAAGAGCGACTGATTGTCGTCGTCGTTCTCCGCCGACGATGTTCTCGTTCTTCAACGGAGAGTCTCCATCACTTCTCTTCTCCTCTGCCTCCACACAGAAAGAAAGACCGGGTGGTTTACTGCCCACTGTACCGTACCGTACATCTGCGCATTTTCGGTCCAGGCGGCGCCCTAACAACAGCTCAACAGGCACACACAGTGTCGCAGCAGCTGTTTCCGCAACGTTCACTTCACCAAACGGCAACTTGTGTCGAAGAGTACTGTAAACGACCTAAATATAGAACGGCAAGAATGTATACTGTGGACGTATACCACGTATACGACTCCAATAGAGAGCTCCAATTGGGAGTAGGAGTGATGGTCTACGTAGCCCAGAGTGCCGTAGCTGTTGGAAATGGGGAATGGCCAGAGCGCCACTGGCGTCCAGGCGCTGCCTGTCACTACATCCAGTGGCTTTAATGGAGATGCAGAGCGCACTCTGCGAGAAGACAAAGAAGAAGAGATGAAGGAGGAACCGGTCGTCGAAAGTGCGGTCGAAACAATCCACGACAAGCCCCAGGAGAAAGGCGCAAGTGGCGGCATCATCACGCCCGCGCAAATGCTGTCTGTGCGCAGTGCATTGCGCGAACGCCTCCAGAACGACCTGCTGAACGACTACCAGTTCATGGGCGATGATAACTGCGTGGAGACGCTAGTATCTCTCTTCGCACGCACGATCGAGTTGGGCCAGAACCAGTCGGGGCTGCTCATCGGCAGCACCGGCTTTGGCCAGAAGCAGATCGTCGCGAGTGCCATGCGCAAGCTTCGCTCTCGTTGTGGCGCGTTCACGCACGTGTATCTGAACGGCACGATTATCCAGAACGAGATTGAGGCGTTTAAGGAGATTCTCGCGCAGCTCTCGAGTAACCAGTCCATCAAGCACCCCGTGCTCTCGTACAACACCATGTACAGCTACCTGCGGTCGCTGCTGCGAGAGAAGGCACTTGCCAAGCAGCCAGTGCTGCTGATCCTGGACGGACTGGAACACTTTGCCCATAGTAGTGCTAAGCAGCTTCTGCTGTACAATCTGCTCGACTGGTTGCAGTTCAAAGACGTGCAGATGGGCGTGTTGGGCGTCACCGAAGACTTTTGCATCATGGACTCGCTCGAAAAACGTGTACGATCCAGGTAACGTCGACTGTTACACAGTGTAGCTACGGGACTACATTCGCCTTACCCATCTCTTGTATGGTACCTTGTCTGTAGATTTTCCAAGCTGCAGATCGTCGTCCCTGTACGGTCGTTCGAGAGTATGAAGACCATGCTTCGTGACGCCTTCACGATCACCACGACCCCGTGGAACGAGGCCAATGGCCACGAGCGGCCATCAGACGCATTCATCGAAGAGTTCGACGCGCGAGTCCAAGCGCTCTTTGGCAAAAGCGACGAGTTCGCTCGCTTCCAGACCGTGTTTGAAGGTCTGTGGGACAAGAGCCGCAGCCCCGCGTACTTCGTGCGGCTCGCGGTCTCCGCTGCGAGCTACCTCACGATCCACCACGCAGTGCTCGCGCCGTACCATTTCCAGCGTGCGCTGCAACTGCTAGAGCCCGACTATCAACTCGCGACGTTGCGAGGCATCAGTGACAATGGCATGGCGCTGCTCATCGGTATGAGCCACTTGGAGAACGAAGGCCACACGTTCTTCACACTCGAGATGGTCTACCGCAAGTGGCAGGACTTTTTCCGCAAGCACGATCTGCTGCGGACGCTGCCCACGCGTGCGGAGGCCCAGCTCGAGCTGAATATCCTCATTGAGCTCAAGCTCGTGGAAGACGCCGGCGATCCGTTCAGAATATCGCGTGTCAAGCACGCGCCGGCACACTTTTTGCAGCCCGAGTACCGTGCTGTGCACTTAAATTTCGAGCCAAAGACACTGCAGAGCATGATCCGAAGCGGCAGTATCCAGTGCTCGACGGCCATGAAGGCATGGATGCTTAACCACGGCTAGAATACATGTTAGTGTTGCAGTGAATGAGCCAATTTCGTTCTAGAGTAAAGCTATGTTTAGTTGGTTTTGGCGTTGATGGTCCCACGACTCCGACAACTTGCTTACGAGCCTGCCAATCAAACAAACCACACTCGACGCGCACTAGGACGCCAGCCATGGTCGTCCAGTTCGCGCTCGAGCCAGCAGTCGACCCCGTAGACGCCTTCGCGGTCGACGAGCGCCACCCTGTGAAGAAGAAGTACCTCGTGGGCCGCAGCCGCGAGAAAAAGAACTCGATCTTCGACTACGTGTGCGGTCTTTCGCGAGTCATTTGAACTGATCGTGCCGTTGTTGATCCAGTTTATCTTGTGCCCAGGCATTTATCGTCGTCTCTGCTGCGCAAGATTCGCTACGGCCAGTCACTGGACGCTGTGTTCGAGGTGCCGTGGTTTTTGTTCATTCGCCTCGTTAGTGTCGACTGACACGTTGGGTTCTTACTGGTAGGCACGAAGTCCATGGAGCAGCGACGAGTCTTCGAGGTCGCAGTCGTCGTCTAGCGTCCTCGGTTTCAAGGCGCCTCTATCTGCATGGAAAAACGCCCCTGCAACACCCTCTCGGCTTCATGAGAAGAGCCCGAACCAGCGTCACGAGATCACTCTGCCAGTCGAAGGTACGATCCAGTACGGCCGCGCCATTCAGCTGCAAGCGACGGACGGCGGCTTCCTCGCAGTGGATGACGATGGCTCGCTGTTCAAGCTGCCAAAGACCCAGCGCGGTGACTCGCGGACGCTGCTGACTCTGTTCCCTCAGGATCCACTGCGTCCACCAGCCAGCAAACCATGCGTCTCGACTAGAGAGCTCTGCTTTCTGGTTCTGGGCGCCGCGACGATCGGCGTGCATCACGACGTGCTATACGCAGACTCGAGAGAAATCATCGAACCGCCTACAGCACTTCGTGACGCCGTGCAGAGCCACAGGCGTGAGCACGGAGGTGGGGAGAGTCGCAGTCGCCTGGAGAGCCCCGCAGCGATGAGGGCTGGGTCGCCGTCTATCGTGTGGAGCTTCCGCCCACCGCCTGAACGCGACGCGTGCGATGAGGTGCTGGAGACGGGCGCGATGGTGCAGCTCACGCAAGGGCGACGCACGCTGCACTACGAGATGGAGAGGATCGTGAAGCGCAAGTACACGCCGATCTCATCTGGAGGCCCTGAGACTGCCGACCCCGCAGAGCACGACGCACCTTCGTCTCCTGCGACTGCTTCCACGCCAGGCAACTCGACTGATGCTGGTGATGGCCCACGACAGACCAAGCCCGCGGCGTTCACGCACGTCTGGCTCCAGCAGAACGATCTACCAGCGCAGCACAACGCTGCTCAGTCCTCGAAGACACTCGAGTCATCCACACGACACAAACGATGGGACAATTTGTGGTTCATCATCGACGTCGCGACCGATCGAAGACTAGAACGGGAACGGAAGCAGCGCTTGGCGATGCAGGAGGCCGAGGATGAGGCAGACGCCGAACGAGACGAGGTATCCGATGATTCCGACGAAGATAAACCTTTCCATCGACCGACACCCCACCACGGGAAGTTGGCGCCGACTGTGGAGTCTGATGAGACGCCGAGTGACAACCACCACAAGCGTGCGTCCGTCATGAATGCACATGTCTTCGTGGGCCAAGCCGCAGGTGATGCACAGAAGCGAGCTGCCGGGATCATCGTACGCTTTCTCCGTCGCATTTCACGTCGCGAAGCCGAGCGTCGAGCAAAATACCTCATTGAAAGACGGATTCGACGAACAGGAAAGCACAACCGACACGACGACGCGAGTACCAATGTCCAGCTGAGCACGACGCAGCAGCTTCGCGTACTGCAGTGCTTCAAACCAACGGTGTTCGGGTCGCAACGAATTCCGGAGCCCGCGGCTTCACCGTCTCGACGAATCTCTGGGATTTCTCTACAAGGCAGTAAGTTTCCAGCTCGAGAAAGCCATCGGTTAGCCTCCATGCAACAGGATATGTTGTACCTGGGCACGAGCGACTTCCAGCAGCAGCAAACCGTTTTGCGTCGACGAGCTCCAGCCCATGAAGATGTTCATCAGTCTCTCCACAAGCCCTTGATGACGAACCTACGAACCACGCACCACCAGCAAATCTCACGCGAACGAGAACGCGGCCAGAAGCTCCACGTCCAACTTGCGATGGCTCACCGAGAGAAGCCTCCGTTTCATTTCGGCAAACACGCGTTATCTCTGCCGCAGCACCTCCATCACCAGCGACCACACACAGCGCCAGGCTCACCGAGTCCGAAAGTATGAATCGCCCTGCTTCACTGCGTTGACTGACGGTCGTAAACGATTTCAAAAAGACTCGTGCCGACCAGGATCTTCCGCTTCTTCCGTCGCAGCCCGGGGACAAAGCACTCGTTCAGGATCTGGAAAGGCGCAAACACCTTCACACGAACGTCTCTGGTCAGTTGCTGCGCGTGGGCTGTGCCGTCTTGGACCGAGAACAGAACAGTGAGCTTCAAGCCACGGGACGGTGCCACCAAGCTCGTCGTGGTCGTCTTGTCGAGGTCGGATGAGCCTTCCACGACAGCCTCGTAGCTGAGCATCTGTGGATGAGAGACTGCCCGTCCCAGCCGAACCACGACGAAGTCGCGACTATGGACCTCGCCTGCGCTGTCTTGTTCTCCATGCCGCAGCAGTGTCTGCCCTTGAGAGCGCAAAAGCGTGAGATCTCGATTGGTCTTCCGTGTCGCCTTTCGAATCGCATCACCGATGCTGCCACGAATCTTCGCGAGCACGGCATCAGCACGCGGACGCCGATTGCTGGAGGCTCCGTTGCGCAGCTTGGAGGGAGAGAAGAACTGAGTCTGGAAAGGCTCGTCTCGCATCTCGCGAACCGTATCGGCGATGCCGTCAGCAGTTTCTCGCGCCGGCTCTGCGTACTCGAAACTCTGCACGGAAAAATCGATTAGAACGAAGCAATCCGAAATGAACTCACGAACTACGAGCGTACCTGGTCTCGTGTAGCTGCCAGTGACCCAGTGTCAGTGCGTTGCTGCGAAAGCACGGTTGCCTTCTGTAACACATCCGACAAACGTCGGCCGACTGGTTGGCGCTCCGAATCCAAGCTTGACATCGACGCTGGCAATGACTTGCGCCTACAATATCATCACAAATTTCAGTCACGTAAGCGTTGTGGTACAATATCATGGTAGTTCTCGTACCTTTTCGCCTCTGCTTGCTGCTTTGCCAGCGCAGTAGTGGTTGAGGCCGACTGCCGTCTCTTGTTAGTCGACGTCGTGGAAACATTCCGTGTCCATCGTGCCGGCCGCGCGTCAGCAGCCTCAAACGTCGGCGCAAGCGACCGTGTGGAATTCCCAGCAGTAGGTGCGGAGCTGCGTCGATTGCTCTTGGTCGGAATGGCTGTCGACGCCGGCAGGGACGTCCGACTTGACCGAACCGGATGCAGCGGCGGTGTGATTCTTGTCGGAGGAGATCGTCGCCACGGCTTAGGAGACGGCGGGGACGAGAGCGGTGGAGATGGCGGAGATGGCGCTCGTCTCCTCACCTTTGCTGGCGATGGCTCGTATCGCTTCTTCGCCTTCGTCGGTGCGGCTTGCAACAACGATGCAAACGGATTGGATTTGTCCTCATCGTCTTCCTCTTCCCCACCACTCAATGCGCCTGCAAACACCGCGTGCTGCGCGAACAGCTCCTTGGGTCGCTCCAGAATGAGCTGCTGCTCTGTCTGCTTCCGCTTCTTCTCAGCATTCGCGCGCCGCTCACTGGCCGCCTGTAGTGCCTTGGATTTACGCGCCGAATCGTCTAGCTCTTCGTACACGACGCGATCTCGCTCGTCATCTTCCTCCTCCACGTGGAAGATGCCGCCGTACGCGACACCATGCGTCATCGTGTCCTGCTCGTCCTCATCGCCAAGCTCAGCGGCAGTCGCTGCCTGCGAACGCCGCCCGTATCCGTTCATCACCGTACTGTAGCCCTTGATTCGGAAAGTGCATTCCCGCCAAAATGGAGGAAGAGGTAAGTACTGTAGTACCTTCTAATAGAAGATCCTCATACAGCATGTATTCACGTTTTGAAGCCAAATGTATCTCAATATAGGACCCTGTGAGTGTTGGTCAATCCAAATAGAAATCTTAGAATCCGTTTCTTCAAGGTTCCCTCCGCTGTTTCCTCATTTTCGAATCGAACAACTGTGAATATGGCGCGAACGACGCTACCAACGAGCGACGTGGACGCGCTGCTGCGCGTGATGTGGGCTCCGCACCAACCTCAGCAGGACATTGATCGATGGCTTCAGCAAGGTTTCGTCTTCCAGCCGACTACCGCGGCTTTTCCGCTCGGATTGGTGCAGGGACACGGCGGTCCGTGCGGTGTCTTGGCGGCCGTCCAAGCCGAACTCGTGCGTTTGTATTTGTTTCCAGAGCGCACGGAGATGACTGTGGGCGTGCGCAAGGCGCTTCTCACGAAGCCTGTGGACGAGCAGACGCAGGATGAGCTGCTGGTGCGTGCTATGGCATCGATTCTGTTCCAGTGCGGTCAGAATCGCACGCGTTCCGTCCACGTGATCGTGAAAGACGCGGCGTCTTCTTCCAGTGGTCTACGCGGCGCGTACGACGTCGTACGCGTAGAGAACGTCGCCTCGTCATCGGATGACGCGCTGCTGCGTGTGCTTCGCGACCAGCTTCCGGTGTTCAAGTCGCCGTGGGGCGTCGTGTTGTTCATGTTTAGTGTGCTCCACACCAAGGGCGTGGACACTGTTCGTGACGAGATGGACGACTTGGACACCACACTCACCGCCCAGTTCGGCCACTGTGGACAGGAGCTGCTCAACCTTTTGCTCACGGGCGTCGCGTCATCCAACGTGTTCGACGGGTCCGTGCCCATGGGCGACACGGGGCTCATGCTGCGAGGCGTCGCCCAGCGTCCGCGTCTCGGGTATCTCACGCAGCTCGAGGCGCTGCGCTACTGTCAAGTGGGCAACTACTACAAGTCGCCGCAGTTCCCAGTGTGGATCATCGGCAGCGCGTCCCACTTTAGCGTCGCCTTTGGTGTGGACATGCAATTGTGCGAGGCGTCCGAGTCGCTGATGCTGTTCCAACGCATGCAGCGTGTGTTCAAGGCATTCGATCCGATGGAAGCCGGCTTCTTGGAGATCGGAAACCTGCGTGACGCGCTCCAGCAGCTCGGTGTGTCGAGCGAGATCCTGACGACCGACTTCTGGATGGCGAAGCTGTGCACGCGGTTGGAAGTGAGTGGCGCCGGGATTGTGCTGTGGGATGAGTTCTGGAAGGTCGTGTCGGTCTTGCTTCACACAGGAGACGTGGAGCTCGCGCTGAGCGGCACGTACGGCAATGGTGCAGGCGGCAATGCGTCACGGCCCAAGTCGGATGAAGAGATGGCGAGAGAGCTGCAAGCTCAATTTGATGCAGAGGGCAGTGGGAGTGATGTGACACCTCAGCCGCCAGCACCGCTTGGCGGGGTGGTAGCGTCGCAAGACACGAGCGCACGATTTGAGCTGTATTACTACAACGGTTTGTCACGTCGAAAGCAGGGCGAGCAGGGTGGTGCGGAAGTGTCAAGTCCGGAACTGGTGAATGTCCTTGTTACTCAAGCCGATGGATCTCGTGAGTTTATCGGCCAATCGATCCCGATCGAACTCTCGACATCAACAAGCAGCGGTGGAAACAATGGTCACCCGCTGGAAGAGATCCTGAAGACCAAGTGGATGAACTCAAGCTTCAACTGGCAGGGAAATCCTGTCCCGGGCGTTGATTAGAGGGCTCAGACACTGCGCGCTTGTAGCGATCAAGGTTGAGGGTGGTCCCAAAAGGTATGAGTGGCAATACATAATGTGCATAGTTGGTTGAAACCCCCACATCTCACTCTTCGAACAAAAGTTGTTTTCGTGTCACGTAGGGGCGCAATGCGTGAAAACACTCAAGTTCTCGACAGAGGTGTTGAAGATGTCGAGCGACGAGATGGTACTCGGCCACGCGCATGTTGACGAGGACCTCAGGAAAAATGTGTCTGATGTGTTGATGCGACCGATGTGATCGTTGCAGCAGCGCCGACTGCCGGCCATTTGGACAGCCAAGAGACGCAGAAGGAGGCTGCCTCTGCCGAGTTACTTCAGTTCCCATTCGGGGGCGGTCGCGTACTGCGTCTGTGTTCCATGAAACGTTTGGATACGGGGATTCGCGATGATCTTCTTGTTCCTTGGGTCGGCTGCGTGGACGCTGACGCTCGCAGTGATTCAGGTTCATGTGACTCATGAACACGACCGCATTCGACGGTGGTGACTTCTGGCTTCTTCCCGACCCCAATGCAAAGATCGAAGTCCCGGCAGTGACTATGCTCGTGGTGATCAGCGCAGGGTATCTCGCGATGGTGTTCCTCATGATATTCCCAGACAAAGTGATACCGCCATCCCGCAAATCCAAGAATGGGAAGGTCACCCAGCAGCTCGATGAAGCCACGGCCTCGAAATCAAGCAGCGCAGTTCACGGTTTGAAGGCATTGCAAACGGCGAAGCTTCCTCCATGGTCGTCGTGGGAACGTATCAAGTTTGAAGTGACTTCGCCCCTCGGTCTTGTTCGACTGTACTATGTGAGTGGCATTCATCCAAGATCCATTTGTGTGGTGACGATCTGACGTTTTTTTCCCCTCCCTTTAGAACCCCGTGCTGGATCTGCCAAAGCTCCTCTTTCAGACGAGCCAGCTTCTTACATACTCGTACGAAGGTTTTCCCGTGGCCATCATCGGCATCTACACGGCCCTCCTGTTCGCGAATTGGTTGCTGTCTTTCTACCGCTACAAACGCGAGCGCCCGGATCCGCACGATATCCTCGCTCGAATCTTCTACGGGTACGTGTGAAGGAGGTTTTTGATCTGTTACATCCGGATCGTACTGCTGATCCTATGTCTGTGGACTAGATTTGATTTGTACTTTGCTGTGTTCGCGCCGCTGGAAGTGCTGCTGTACTTCAAGTACAATTTCAAGTTTGACCGCCGCGAGTACTCGACTCGACTGCAGTATCTTGATGAAGGATCTTTCGAGCGAACGGCGCGACTCTTTGCGGACCCTGCCGAAGTTTCGATCTTTCGCATCGCGTTCCACTATTTGCAGTTTTCTACGGTGTCGGCGCTTCTCATCAAAGGTGCATTGAACGCGTTGTCACTCTTCAAGTGGACTCGCACCGTCATGCACCTCATCGAGCATCGCCGATCGAGTGAGCAGCAACCTCTATCGCGTCATGCCGACGTTATTCACTCTGGAGAAACGCATGGGCAACACCGAATCCAGAAGCTGGTGACCGCGAGCATTTTCCTGTTTGCCGGTTGTGGCATTTCCGCATACTCCATTGGTGCGATCGTGTCAACGAACCGAGTGTGTGAGCCATTCTCGCAATGCGTCGTGCGCAGTTATGAGTGGAACGTGGGAGCCGAGTCCTGCACGTGTCTCGTGTTCGCTGCTCGAGTTCGAATCGGAAGCTTCGACGAATGGGGAAACCCTACGAATACGACAAGCAATCTGGCAGCCCTCGCGTCGACTGGTAATCTGAAAATTGTCCAGATTATCAACCGCGCGGTGGCCGAGTTCCCGATTGAGCTGCGCCGATGCCACCACCTGGAGCAGCTCATCCTGCTCTACACGAAGACGATACGATTCCCGGATTGGGCACGCGAGTTTACTCGCCTTGAGTACCTGTGAGTTTCTTCGAACAACGACGGTGCCAACAGTTCATCTCACCACTTTGTTCGTTTTCACAGGCATGTAGAGGGCGACCAGACGTCGAAGCAACTCGTGTATCTGCCCAAGGACTTGTTTGCACGCATGAAGCACTTGCTATTCATCCACTTGGGGTGCTTGATCAGCTTGCCAGTGATGCCCGACTTGACGGGGCTCCATCATCTCCGGTACTTGGTCATGGCGCTCCTCCACTCCGTCACCACAATCCCAAGTCTCGACGACCTCTCGCATGTCAAGCTATTCGCGATCATCGATGCGATTCAAGTGTATGAGCTCCCTTCGCTCTCTAGGCTTACCAGCTTGGAAACGATGATGCTCAGCTCGCGGAATCCTGTCTGCTGCAATGGGTTCATGACAGATCGCTGTGACCTGTCCGACTTCCAGTGCAAAGATCGCACGTCTTCCGGCGAGCCACTCGTGCGGTGCACCGATAAGCGACTGTCGTCAGCCGACAAAATCGTCATCCAAGGTGTTCAAGGCGTCGTTTGTCAAACGAATCTCACGTACGACTTGAAGGATCTGGCTCCGACCCGTGATTCGACCGATTCTGTTTGCGGCGGTATCATGTACAAGCAGTGCTCGGTGGGCGGCACACAAGGGATGTGCTTTAACGCGCGTATGATGGTTATTTCGTGTCGCGTGGAGACGCAGCTCAAGCGAATGCGCATGGCTCAGATTGACCAGGGAGTGGGCTATCCTTGCGATCCAACAGTCGAGTCGTGGCTCGGATGCAAGATTTAGATGCCTTATTTTAGACAGTTGGGTGAACACTGGGCGATGCACACACAAAAGGGCGTGACGCCTGCGCTGATGGTTCCACGACCAGCGTCTGAAACTCGACTTCGAAGCCGGAACAAACCCCAACTTTAGACTGCGCGATACAAGAAGGAGGAGCTCGGAAAGAACCAGTTGGCAAGACGACGCAAAGAGCTTAAGCTGCGAACGGAGTAGCGAAATCAGCTTATTGGTATGGTCGCCAGTTCTGTGTTGGAGTTGAAGCATGACGCCGACAATAATGCATCGCCCCAGTTCGCGGAGGCAGGGTTTGAAGCGGAGGACATCGAAGCCAAAATCCTTCAAACGGATGCCATCGAAGCCCAAGGACTACACGCTGGCGAGGTTCAGATCCAAGAACCGCAGCTTTGCGTCGAGGCCGCCGTGATAGAGTTTCGACCTCGCTCCCGTGCTGGATTTCTTCGTGTGTACGGCTGGATGGGCATTCCGATGGTGGCGATCTTCGTGCTGTCCGCGTTGTGGACAATCATACTCGCCGTGGTTCAATACGCGCCGACGACCGTCGCCAACTATCTCATGGACACGGGGGCGCTGGATCGTGGCGACTTCTGGATGCTGCCCAAGGCTGAGACGTCTCTTGTAGGCTCAGCTATTGCGATCCTCGTGGTCATCAGTGCAAGCTATCTGGGACTCGTGGTGCTGATGCTATTCCCAGACAAGCTACTACACAAAAGGTGCAAGACTCCTGCCAGCGACCACGTGGCCCCCGTTCAGACCAAGAAGAGATCTGCGCGCTTCAGCACGACCATTCCAACTGGTCTTACGCGAGCACGCCTTGCCTACGAGATCACGTCACCCCATGGACTCCTTCGGCAGTACTATGTAAGTGGCCTTACTGTAGGAGAAATCGTGGTCGTACTGATTGTTTCTTGTGACGAGTAGAACCCGGTGCTCGATCTGCCGAAGATGATTTTCCAGACGTCGACGTTGTTCACGTACCTGTCCAACGGATTTCCTATCGCGGTCATCTTCATCTACTCGATCTTGCTCTTCATCAACTGGATGATCTCGAGTTATCGCTACAAGCGTGAACGTCCAGATCCACACTATATTGTCTGCCGCATTTTCTACAGGTACGGACGGTCAATGTCAATTAGAGGCAAGTTTGGACTGTGACTAACCTCTGTGATGGTGACTAGCTTTGACCTGTTCTTCGCCGTGTTTGCTCCCTTGGAAGTGCTCACATACGCGTACTACACCTTCTTTTTCGACCGCGCGCTCTTCTCGACCCACGTGGCGACTCTGACTGCGGCTTCGTTCGACCGCACGGCAAGACTGTTCGCCGATCCGACTCAAGTCTCGCTCTTCCGCATCGCGTTCCACTATCTCCAGTTCACGACCACATCCAGTTTGCTGATCAAGTGTGCTCTGAACGCGCTCTCGTTGTTCAAGTGGCAGCGCACCATTGTCCATTTGGTAGATCACGCCCACGCGACATCCAAGCCTCGAGATTCCGTGGCGTTCGGGTCTGCGGAACGCAACAAGCTGGCGAACGTGAGGCGACGACAGGTCCTTCAGAATGCATTCATCGCTGCGATCTTCTTCTGTGCTGGCACGGCGATGTCCATCTACTCCATCGGCGCAATCGTGAGCTCGAAGCAAGTTTGCAAGCCGTACACGCAGTGCAAAGTGCCAAGCTACCAGTGGAACGTTGGTGCAGACAATTGCTCGTGCATTGTCTTCGTGGATCGTGACACGCGACTCAAGACTTTCGATGAATGGCAAAAGCCTGTGGACACGACAGCAAATTTTGCTGCGCTTGCAGCCACAGGCCATTTACGAATCATCCAGATCATCAACCGAGAGTTGCCGACTCTGCCGAGTGAACTGCGAAGCTGCCACAACTTGGAGCAGCTCATCTTGATCTACACCAAGACTGTCGCATTCCCAGACTGGGCGAACGAGTTTACCAAGCTCGAGTATCTGTGAGTGTTCTTGGATCTTAGCGGTCCTCCAGACGTCTTTACTGACTTGTTCTGTTGTTGTCTGTAGCCATATTGAAGGCGACCTCACAGCCAAGCAGCTCGTCTCCGTTCCGCGAGATCTCTTCGTCAACATGCCCCACCTCGTCTTTCTGCACCTTGGATGTCTTGTCAAGCTTCCGTTTGTACCTGATTTGAAGAACCTCAAGCACCTCGAGTATCTTGTGCTGGCGATGCTCCACTCCGTCACGGAAATTCCGTCGCTCGAGAATCTGCGCAGCCTGAAGCGACTCAACATCATTGACGCCATCCGCGTCTACGAGTTACCTCCAACCCATTTTCTCAAACACCTCAAGACCTTCGCGCTCTCATCTCGCTCGCGACGTGTTGCAATGGATTCGTGGACGGCAACTGCACGCTAAGTGCGTTTTCTTGTCGAGACCGCACAGCGTCGGGTGAGCCGCTCGTCCAGTGCTCAAGCAAGCAAATGGCCCCGGAAGACTACCACGTGCTGATGGCGACAGAAGGAATCGTTTGTGAGCCCCTCACGTTTGACCTGAAGGATGTGAAGCCGACATTGACTTTGACCGACGGCTCGTGTGGCGGCGTCATGTTCAAGCAGTGCACTTTGAATAATGCGTCGGGTGTGTGCTTCCCAGCAAGAATGCAGCCCATCTCATGCCAACTTGACCAGCGCTACCAGGCCATGCGGCGATTGCAGATCCTGAGGGGCGTTGGGGATCCGTGTGACCCTGTGGTTGAGGCGTGGCTCGGCTGTAAGGCGTGACGATTGGGCGTCTACTGTTGGATCGGTTCATGACTTGGGATGGTATAACTGCAAGCGGTGCTGGATACCTGAGAAGACGAGGAAATTGCACTATTATCGGTAGGACGACGGTATTGCGGGGAAGTATTTGCGAAGACACTAAAGTTATTTCAGGCTGCGATGTTTCTAGATGGCCCAAGATTCAGTGGAGTCGGCACCAAGCATCGACGAAGCTGCCGCCGAATATATCTCCGCCATGAAACGACTGCTGGTTGCGAACAGCGACTCCTGGAGCCAGAGGCTGACAGAAACAACAACACTTCATTCCGCCAGAATGGAGATGCCAGAAGCGCACAGGATGGACGCCGTCGGCGCCGCGCCGAGCGAAGGGGAGTCTTTGTCAAGACAAATGGAGGTTGCGGTGGTCGCCACGGATATTCCAGTAGATTTCCCAGCGGAAAATGTCGAGGATGCGTGTGAGAAACGGCTGGAAGCAGCGCCTGCGAAAGCGACCGTCAACCCTCGCACTCGCCAAGGGTTCCTTCACATCTACGGGTGGATGGGTGTTCCGATGCTGATGATCTTCGTCATGTCGGCGCTTTGGACGACTATGTTGGCCGTGATCCAGCATTCGCCCACCGAGGTGGCCAATTACGTGATGGATACCGAGAACCTCGACAACGGCGACTTCTGGATGCTTCCGAAGCCTGACGACTCCATTGCCGTTCCATCAATCGTGCTCCTGGTGCTCATCAGTGGCGGATACCTGGTCTTGGTGGCGTTGATGCTGTTTCCAGACAAGCTCATACGGAAGAAATACTTCGGAGACCATCTCGCGTCACCGTCACATATGCAAGCGAGTCCGGAGATGAAGAGTCTGCCGAGTTCACGTGCGTGGGTAGCTGGTGGGATAGTCAAACTGCGCACGACTGACAAGGAAGATTATGCAAAGGTTCGGCCTCGTGGCCAGACTGGTGCCCATATCCAAGACGTCGTGAAGGAGGTGGTAACAAGCAAGACCAGACTGTGCGTCTTGTCGTGGGAGAGGATCCGGCACGAAATGACGTCGCCGTACGGATTCCTACGCCACTATTACGTACGTTGGCGTATCCGTGCCGTTGCGTGGATCCATGCTTGCGCCTGACTAATGATCGTTTTTGTTGTGGTTGAACTAGAACCCTCTCCTGGATTTGCCCAAGCTCATCTTTCAGACGTCAACGCTGGTCACGTATCTCCACAACGGCTTCCCGATCGCAGTCATCTTCATCTACTCGTGTCTGCTCTTCATCAACTGGATCATCTCGTGCTACCGCTACAAACGCGAGCGACCAGACCCGCACTTCATCTCGTGTCGGATCTTCTACAGGTAAGACTGACATATCTGACGCTGTGATCTCTGCCTGCCCTGCTAACAATTTTTCGGATGCGACGCTAGCTTCGACCTTTTCTTCGCTGTGTTCGCACCCCTGGAGGTGCTCACCTACGCTTACTACAGCTTTAAGTTCGACAAAGCAGACTTCGCGACGCGCGTAGCGACCCTGGCTCCTGGTCTCTTTGACCGCACAGCTCGCTTGTTTGCCAACCCAAGACAAGTCTCACTCTTCCGCATTGCGTTCCACTACTTGCAGTTCACGGAGACTTCGACACTGCTGATCAAGTGTGCGCTGAACGCGCTGTCGCTGTTTAAGTGGTGGAGTACAATCGTGCATTTGGTGGAACACGCGCGGGCCGCGCCTCAAGCTCGAGAGTCGGTTGTCATCGGAGCTCAAGGCCAAGAGAAGCTTCGACAGCTACGCCGACGTCAGTTGTATCAGAACCTGATGACTGCGACGGTCTTCTTTTGTGCAGGCGCTGCTGTGTTCATTTACTCCATCGTCGCAGTGGTCAGCTCCAATCATGTGTGTGAGGCGTACCCGCAGTGCAAAGTGCCGAGCTACCAGTGGAACGTCGGCGCAGAGAGGTGCTCATGTATCGTGTTCGTGGATCGAGAGACGGCGATGAAGACGTACGATGAGTGGCTGGATCCGATTGACACGACCGCGAGTCTTGCGGCACTTGCAGCTACAGGCCACTTGAAGATCGTGCAGATCATTAATCGTGAGTTGACGACGCTTCCCGAGGAGCTACGTGGCTGCCACCACTTGGAGCAGCTGATCTTGATCTACACGAAGACGGTGACGATTCCCGAGTGGGCGAAGGAGTTGAACCACCTCGAATACCTGTACGTGTGTCTTCTCCGTAGTGCTATCATCTGGAGATGACTGACACTTGTCGCTTTCACTTGCAGGCACATCCAAGGCGACTTCACGCCCAAGCGTCTCGCGAGTCTGCCGCGTGATCTCTTCGAAAACATGACGCATCTGATGTTCATCCACCTCGGCTGCCTCGTCAACATCCCATTCATCCCGGATTTGACGCATCTCAACCGCCTGGAGTATCTCTCGCTAGCGATGCTGCACTCAGTCACGGAGGTTCCGAGTCTGGCGAACCTGCACAATCTTCGGCAGCTCAACTTCATCGACGATATCCGATTGAATACGCTTCCGGCCGTTCATCACCTGACCAAGCTGACTACGTATTCACTGAACCAACGCAGTCCGTCGTGCTGCAATGGCTTCATCGGGACGAATTGTGATCTGACAGCGTTTTCGTGTCGGAATCGTACGGCATCGGGCGAGCCGCTGGTCCAATGCACCGACGCACGCTACTCACTCGAAGACCTCGCGGTTGCTGACAAGACGGACGGCGTGGTTTGTGATCCGAACATCACTACCGATCTCAAGGATGCTGAGCCGACGCGTTTTTCGACCGACGGGGTGTGCGGTGGTGTCTTGTACAAGCAATGCACCATGAAGAACATGACTGGTATCTGTTTCCCGGCTCGTCTGCAGCTCATCACGTGCCAAGTGAGGAAGATGTACCAAGATATGCGTCGCCTGCAGATCGAAAGGGGAGTCGGCGACCCATGTAATCGGACGGTTGAAGCCTGGCTGGGCTGTCGCTGAACAAGTAGAAGCCTGGACTAGAACATGAAGCCACTCGGTTAACCTGTGAAACTACACACGACGAGAAGATCGCGAGAGAAGACCACGCCATTGCCCGAATATCAACGAATCTATCTCCGTCCAGGAGCCACGAGTCTATTTCAATCAAGGAGCCCAGCGCTTTTCCAGGTGAGATGGTTACAACATCATCGGACTCTATCGACGAGCTTCACTGAGGAGAAGAAGCTTCGCGCCGGAGACTCAGGCCTAATTTTGGTTTGCTTGCTGGGTGATTGACTGCAACAGACTGGCCCCTCACACGGGATTGATCGACTCGACTAAGCAAGAGGCCAAGCGCATCGTCAAGACACGAAGATACCAAGCCAGCTCAACGAAAGAAGTGCATGATCGGCCTCCGCAGCTTCCATCGAGTTCATGGGTGGTTGGGCGTTCCGATTCTGCTCATGTTCGCGCTCGGACCTCGACTTTGGCGAGTTTTGGTTACTGCAGAAGGCGGACGCGTATGTTTGCATCCCTGCATTCATCCTGCTCGTGCTTTTTGCAGTCGGGTATGTCGGGCTCGTCGTTTCGTTGGTCTCACCTCCAGTACCAAAAGGCCCAGTTGTATCAAAGGCTTTCAGGCAAGTTGCACCCGCGAACCAGTCGATACCTGGCAATCAGCACCCGTGCAAGCAAATGACTCTCACCCCAGAGACAAAACACGACGATAATGCCCGTTACGACCTCCGGTGTCGAATCATTGCGCTGTGTAGCTCCAGTCGTGCGGGTCGCTGGATCGCTGCTCACATCGAGCATGACATCGTGAGTATCCGTTGCTCTACTCCTCTGGTCTGCTTGATGACTGATGGATTTGGTATCGTTAGAATCCGGTTCTCGTCTTCATCAAGCTCATCTTCCAGACTTCGACGCTGCTCTCGTACCTGAGCCAAGGTGTCCCGTCGACTGTCATCACCACCTACTCGTCTTTGTTGTGTATCAACTGGATCGCTTCCTGCTATCGCTTCGCACGCGAGAGTCCTGATCCTCACTTCATCGTGAGACGAGTCTTTTACAGGTACAGCTTGTGATCGTTTCCCACCCTCTCCCGTTCATTATCTAATCAGGTCTTGCCTTTTGCAGCTTCGATCTCTTCTTCGCCGTGTTTGCGCCACTGCAAGTGCTCATGTACGCCGCGTACAACTTCGAGTTTGCTCGCGATGTGTTCACGATACGCATGGCCACACTTCTTATTGGTGCGTTCGACCGCACAGCTCGTCTCTTTGCCGATCCGACACAGGTCTCGCTGTTCCGCATCGCATACCACTCGCTACAGTTCACGTCACTGTGGAGTTTGTGGGTCAAGATCGTGTTGAACGTTTTCACGATGGTCAAGTGGCACCGACTGCTCAAGCAGCTCAAGCAGCCTTCGTCCCAACGCCCAACGTTATCGGGTCCCACAACTCTGGTGCACAGTTCCCCTGCAGTCGTCTCAATACGTCGGCCGAGTGATTCCCAGAAAACCAACTCGCGTTGCGGCTCCATGGTCTCGCGTTTTTGGGTGGCAGCAGTCTTCTTGGTGGGAGGATTGAGCACCTTCATCTATTCCATCGTTGCTGTAGCCCAATCCACGAACGCGTGCGCAGCTTTCGTTCATTGCGAAGTGTGGAGCTACCAATGGCGAGTCCATGGATCGGAGTCGTGTCCGTGTATCGTGTTCGTGGATCGGGCCCTGGAGCTCAAGACGATCGCCGAGTGGGAAGATCCCGTCGACACGACGGCCAATTTAGCGGCGTTGGCTATCACTGGACACCTGAAGATCATTCAAGTCGTCAATCGACAGATCCCGACGCTACCGGAAGAGCTTCGCGAATGCAAAGACCTCGAACACCTCATTCTGATTTACACGAAGACCACCGCGTTTCCAGACTGGGCGAAAGAGTTCGAGAGACTCGAGTACTTGTACGTAGGCCCTACTTATCGGCATACAACTGTACGCTGTCTGACCGATGGATTGTAGACATATCGAAGGTGACTTCACGGCGAAGCGGTTCGAGTACCTGCCTCGGGATCTGTTCCAGCACATGCAACGTCTCGTGTTCTTGCATCTCGGCGGTTTGGTTTCGCTTCCGTACGTCCCTGACCTCGCCAGTCTCTCCCAGCTCAAGTATCTCGCGTTGGCAGTGCTCCGCTCCGTGACCGAGTTCCCAAGTGTATCCAGTCTCAAGAATCTGCAGCGCATCGACATTGTCGATGCCATCCGAGTCACAGCACTGCCGAGTCTCAGCAATATGCCCGCACTCACCACGTTCTCTATCGTGGCAAGGAATCCGATCTGCTGCAATGGCTACCTCGATGGAGTGTGCGACCTCACGGCCTTCTCGTGTCGAGACCGTACAGCGTCGGGCGAGTCTCTCGTCAAGTGCAGTACTGACCGCATGAGTCCTGAGAGTTACGCCACTATCAACAGAACGACGCATACGTTGTGCGACGCAGCGACCGCAATCGATTTCTACCGACTGCGACCGACTCGAACGACCGTGGACGATGCGTGCGGTGGCGTCCAGTACAAGCAGTGTTCGCTCGGCGGCGTCACGGGGATGTGCTACCCTGCGCGACTGCAGCCTATCTGTGCCTTTTGTCCCCGGCCGAGCAAAGCACGCGGCGTAAGGAGATCAAGCAGCGCATCGGCAAGCCGTGTGATCATGCCGTTGAAGCGTGGCTCGGGTGCGAGGATGGCTAGAAATAGCACAGCCAGGAAGAATACGACCGGCAAGTTTACTTGCACTTATACAGCCCGGTCATCCGTGCCAAGATCGTGGTGTCGGTCTACGTGGTGAAAAAAAGTCCGGTTGTCGAGCGAGAGCGAAGAAGACCAACCAACGCGACCATCTTCGTGAGAGCAGCTTCTATCAGACCTATGGATGGCTGGGTGTTCCCATGATCGCTATGTTCACGCTGTCGGCTGCGTGGACTGGAGTGCTCGCCGTCGTTCAGTATGACGCGACATGGGTCGCCAATACATTGATGGTCACGACAGACTTGGACTTCGGGGAGCTCTGGCTGCTGGAGAAGGCGGACGACCGATTGTCAGTGCCATCGATCATCGTACTGGTGCTGTTTGCCGCTTGCTACGTCGGTCTCGCGCTTTCCATGGTCTCGCCGTCCATCACGGCGTGGGTTTGGGCTTCGAAGCGTCGAGGACGCGTCAATCCGGAGCCAATGTGAAAATCGACGAGAAAGAGTTCGTAACTCGTCCGAGCCATGCGACCGTACGCAACCATACTGACTCAAGTACAGCGACGGCTAGAACTAGCGCGGATGTGAAGCCCAAAGTACTTCTTGACATTCTAAGATCATCGGGGCGGCACAAACGTAAGTCTTCGAGCAACTAGTGATGAAGACCAACCGAAGCTTCTCCAAGACCTACGGATGGCTGGGTATCCCCATGGTCGCCATGTTCTCGCTGTCGGCTGTGTGGACTGGCATGCTTGCCATTGTTCAGTACGATCCCACGTGGGTCGCTAATACGGTGATGGGCACGACAGACTCGGACTCTGGCGAGTTCTGGTTGCTGGAGAAGGCGGACGACCGCCTGTCCGTGCCAGCGATCGGGATGCTCGTGCTGTTTGCTACGTCGGTCTCGCGCTTGCTATGGTCTCACCTAGTGTTCTGCGTTGGCTCCGGTCGTGCAAGTGGCAAGTTCGTGTCGGTCCCGAGCCGGCAGCGCGCCTCCACCACACGCCCCTTGTTCCATCGACGCATGCCGTGCTGGGCAGCGCTGGTCACAATAGCGCGCAAGACTCGTGGTTAACGCGTCGACGCCACTTTGTAACGAGGACAAGCACCTTCAAAAATTTATGCGAGATGGTCGACGCTCACTTTCAACACGACGGGGTACGCCTCCACGAACGGGCTTCTATACCTCGGCTCATCTAATGCATCCGTGGCTGTGTGAATGTGTAGAATCCGCTGTTCGTGCTGCTCAAGCTCATTTTCCAGACCACGGCACTGAGTGCGTATCTGGAGGAAGGCGTCCCACCGCCGCTCATCTTCAGCTACTCGTCTTTGCTGTTTGTGAACTGGACGATCGCATGCTACCGCTTTATTCGCGAACGACCAGACCCGAACTTTGTCCAACGGCGGCTCTTTTACTGGTACGTCTTACTGTCGAAGTCATCGTGCCTCCTACTCACTCAGTGACCGAATTTCGAATCTTCTACGTAGCTTCGACATGTTCTTTGCCGTGTTTGCGCCCCTGCAAGTGCTCATGTACGCTGCCCACACGTTCGAGTTCGACAAAGCCGACTTTGCAACGCGTGAGGCGACCTTGGCTCCTGGTCTCTTCGACCGCACGGCTCGCCTGTTCGCCAACCCACGACAAGTCTCGCTCTTCCGCATTGCGTTCCACTACTTGCAGTTCACGGAGACCTCGACGCTGCTGATCAAGTGTGCGCTCAACTCGTTATTGCTATTCAGATGGTGGAGTATCATCGTTCATTTGGTAGAACACACACCAACCACGCCTTCCGTTCAAGAGGTGGTGGAAGCTCCCGGTCATGCCCAAGGCCGTCGACAGAGAAGCCGATGTGGGTTCTACCAGAATTTAGTGACTGCGACGGACTTCTTCAGCGCTGGCGCTGCCATCTTCAGCTACTCCATCGTCGCCGTCGTGAGTTCCAATCAAGTGTGCGGATCGTATCCGCAGTGCAAAGTGCCGAGCTACCAGTGGAACGTCGGCGCAGACAAGTGTTCGTGCATTGTGGTCGTGGACCGAGAGACGGCGATGAAGACGTACGATGAGTGGCTCAATCCCATCGACACGAGTACAAGTCTTGCGGCGCTGGCCGCAACAGGCCGCTTGCGTATTGTGCAGATCATCAATCGCGAATTGCCGACGCTGCCCAACGAGCTGCGAGGCTGCCACGACCTGGAGCAGCTGATCCTGATCTATACGAATACCGTGGCTTTTCCAGACTGGGCGAAAGAGTTCGACCACCTCGAGTACCTGTACGTAGGTGGCGTGGACGCAGAATTTGGACGGCTGCGCGCGTTTGGCTGTACTCGTGGACTAAATGGTTTGCGTGTTTTCGTAGGCACATCCAAGGCGACTTCACGCCGAGGCGACTCGCGAGTCTTCCCCGCGACCTGTTCGAGCGCATGACACATCTCATGGTTGTGCACTTCGGCTGTCTCGTCGACATCCCATCCATTCCGGACGTGACGAATCTGCGTCGACTCGAGTATCTGTCGCTAGCGATGTTGCATTCGGTCACGGAGGTTCCGAGTCTCGCGAACCTACACAACCTGCGTCAGCTCAACTTTATTGACGACATCCGCCTGTACACGCTGCCTCCGATCCACCACTGACCAAGCTGAGTATGTTTTCAGTGTCGCAGCGCAGTCCGACGTGCTGCAACGGTTTCATGGGAAGCGCGTGCAATTTGACGGCATTTTCGTGTCGGAACCGTACAGCAACAGGTGAACCGCTGGTGAGATGCACTGACGCTCGGTACGCAGCAGAAGATCTCGCCGTCGCCGCCAAGACGGAGGGTGTTGTGTGCGACCCAAACAGCACTTCTGACCTCAAGGATGGGGAGCCGACGTGGGTTTCTACAGACGGTGCGTGTGGAGGCGTCATGTACAAGCAGTGCACGGTGCGGAACATGACGGGCATTTCCTACCCGGCACGTCTCCAGCTGATCTCGTGCCAAGTGAGGGCGATGTACCAAGTCATGCGTCGCCTGCAGATCGCAAGGGGGGTTGGTGATCCGTGCGATCCGACGATTGAAGCGTGGCTCGGCTGCCGCAGAGCAGGAAGATAGTTTGTAGTGGAGGAATGCGTAGACGGAGGAGGTTGGGCCTTGTGGACAACGAACCCAGTACCCAAACTCAAAGCCCTCCAGTCCTGGTGAAGACGTAGATGGCAGGGTCGGACAAGAAAATGGCAAAATGCAAAGACGACAGTAATCGATACTGAAATTCAGAACGAAGCAATAGTAAATGGTGCCATCATTTCCATTATTGCCAGGCAATCCATCCCTCCAGACAACCTACTCACCAGCCTGCACGTCTGCCCACCCGACAACGTTGGCGGCAGTTCAAAGCTCCCGGTTCCCTATGAGAAACATGATCATCTCCAAGTTTGTCGGGAGCAATTTGGAGCGACGTGGCGAGAGCACGTATTTGCACTGTGAAAACAGTCGCTCGCAGTGGTTGCTGGTTGGTGAGATTGTCTGCATGCAGTAGAGGTATATAGATACCCCGACAGACCACGGTTCGAGTGACGGCGCATCTTCGTCCGGCCGAGTATGGTGGTGGCAAAGTTGTCTTCGCCCGCGTAGCTGTCGCTCGTCGTGACATCGACATTCAAGGGCTTGAGAGCCTTTAACTCGGTCGCTGTAAGAGGCAATTTGTTCGCCGCCTTCACGATTACACTCGCTTAACGTCAGGATAAATTCACTTGTATTATATTATAATTGAAGTGGTTAGACGTCACGGCCAAAATGGTTAACCTGGCCCCGGTGTCGTTACCGACGCTGGGCGACATCGAAATTTGCGTTAGCAACCTCCACACACTTCCCGACGTGCTTCCGTGGCCACTCACGAGCACAATTTACGTCTCAAGCCGTACACGCTGTCCTGGCAGTCGATTTGGCTCAGCCACGGGCGCTCACGCAGCAGCGTTTGCCTCTCTTTCGAGTCGATCTGCTCCAAAATCTGCATACAAATTGGACTTTGGCCGGCTCGGAACTCTACTTGCAGTAGAAACTGCTCCGTGATCCACAACGGAAGTGTGGAGACGTTGGTACGTTCGATCGAGATGCGAAAGAGATTCACGCCCGTGCCAGTGTCGTGCAACTGCGAGATATCGACGCCCGTTTCCGGCAATTTCGTGATTGGGTTCCCTCGTAACGTGAATTTCGCGATATCGGGCGTCATAATTGCCTCGGCGGGGAATTCGGAGATGTTGTTGAACGCAAGCGATCGAGGACTCGAATCCAACTACCCCATTGAAGTCGACGAAGCCACGACTAGCGAGTGATGGTCCAAACGTGCAGAACCTAGTAGATCCAGGCGTTTGACGTTGGCTATGAACATATAATCCAGTTAGGATGCAAAAATGTGATTACAGTACAGGGAAACAAACAACACGTGTCTTCATCGTCCCAGTGACTCGACTCGTTCTTTCTTCTGGCGGGCAAAACTCAAATCCATCAGTCGATTCTCAAGCGCTTGGCGAGAGCGTGACTGTTGAGACGACACCAATACGATGGCGTCCCAGATCCGCTTCAATCGTTCTGTCGGCACCATCCAACCAGGCTTGGCCTCCATCATAAGACTCATGTTGGACTCCATATAGACAAGAGGCCGGTCGTGTACGAAGCCGTCGCTTTGCTGGATACGTCTGATACGCGTCCACCCGGCTTGTTTGATCGTGAAACCCGCGAAAAGGTTGCCGGGTTCGCCGTCCTTGACTCCGTGTTTGGGTGGTGGCGCTGTCTTCAGTGACGTATACACGTACAGCACACTGCCGTCGTCTTCGTACACGCGTCGCAACGCACTTGGGCCACTCGCCGATATCTCGCCGAGTGGAGTCATGTTGGATCTCGCTACAAAAGCCAGGACTTCGTCTTGGAGC